>KZ062568.1:33515-63123 GCA_002091835.1 Anopheles maculatus | reverse complement strand
GGTTGTGGGGGGAGGTGGCCCTTTTTCTCTGCCATAAAGCTGAAGTTGAAGAGAGCAAGTGTGTGTGTGTGGGTAATAATTTTCTTAATTTCGTTTATTCGATTAAGAGTGTGCTTTTCGGCAAACGATTACAGCAGCAATTGGTTTGTGTGGTTTGATGTACATAGATAGGTGTGTGTGTGTGTGTGTGTGTGTGCGACCAGTTTAAGCATTAATTGATTGATAAATTTTCCACGGCAGCACGTTAAGTGCTTCAGCCATAATATGCCTAACAAGATAAATGTCAAATATTATGCGAGTTTATAACTAGTATGATACGAAAGTTTACATAATTGAATTGAATTATAATTTTTAACAAGATAGAGAAGTCGTTTTTTATTAGATGTTAAGCAGATAGTTACACAGTTAAACAAAACCGAAGGTGTTTTTGTGAAGCACCAAGCGCCTCCATAAAATTAATTGAAATGTTGTTTTTTTTCCTGTAAGAATAAAGTATCTGGCGCCTCCATCGGCACTTGAGGATGTAATGCCTGACAGTTGAAGAAGAGCTTTCATTGCTTTTGTTAAAAAAAAAGTTTTTTTATGTCCCTTAACGGACAAACTAGAATAAGACTATCTCATTGTGTAACAAATTAAAAGTGAAGTTATGGTGCGGATATTTAGCTAGAAGGTTTTTTTCCCCCTACTGTACGTCACTGTAAATGTCAAAATTTGTGTTTGCTATAAAGCTCTATATATTTCTGATATAAAACAGCTGTCAAAAAGTTCAAAGTATACTCTTAGTATCATCTTCCTGAAGAGTATTAAATCCTTACATACTATCTTGTTATGTCAATGCATCAAAATCGTGATACAGATGGCATCCCTCCATAAAGACTTACCGTCCGACCGTGTAGACAATATTATTCGCTCTAGGCACCGTGATGAACGTCAAGTACGTGCCCACATGCGACTATGTTGAGAAAACTGCACCAAAACGGAGGCAGAAAAGAATCACATCGCTGCAAAACTGCAAACGATAAATTGGATAGTTTGGAGGAACCACACGACAGTATGGCGGCGACAGTAAAGGCTGGAAAGGTAAAAAGGACGTCATCGTGGTGTGGACACCGTCGGTGTTGGTTGATGTGCGATGAGTTTTTTGCCTTTGTAGATTCTGATCCTGTTTGGTGGTGTGCTACCTAATCAAAATCTCGAAACGTACTGTTTTGGAGTTGGCATAGGTATGCGAGTCGTGAGTTTGGAACAACTTTGGACACGGGAACGTACGTTACTGAAGGGTTAGCTCAAGCTTAACGAGATTAACAGATCGTAATGGAAGTGCACCTAAGAACCATCTGCAGGAGTATGCCCTGGATGCTGTTTTCGACAAAACACAGCCTCAATTAAATTGTTCCGTTTGTTTTTGACAGTAATCGACTTATATTGACATGTATTTTCTATTGCGGGAAGACTTGCTGCAAGTACTGTGGGACTTTGGGCTCTTCAATAAAATGCTTATTTATTATTATTTAGCACATTGAAAATATTGAATGTTATGACACATTACTAACAGCTATCTTTCTTTTCTGTCTACTTTTAGGTAAGCGTCAGATATTCTGGATATAGTGTGAATATCAGCAACACCAATCAACTCAAGAGTATGCGTGCATTTTATCCTTGGAAGAGAAAAAGAGACAAAGAGAAAAAGAGTCAACATCAACACACATTACCAACACCTGTCGGGCTTGTTGTACCTGTCAGATGCCGCAAAACCTCGTACAAAGTCTATTTGGTATTTGGAAGAATCACACGGCAAATCACACTCCAGAAAATGATTATATCCGTGCTCTTCTACACCCTTAATACTCTCCACTCACTACAACAACAACTACTACACTGACTTACCTTATCTATGATGTATCGAAATAGCTAAACATAAGAGAATCGTGTTACGCCTCATCATGTGACATACACACCGGTGCCGGAAGAAGGTGTTGCGAGCTTCCTTTCATTGGCCCGTTTTTTTGTATCCTTCCCGGTATGCTGTCCAAGAAAAATGGATAATGGACTTGTACCGTACACAAACACCGACACGGATCTACATAGGGCTGTCCCTAACACATAGAGTCGGCGTTTTAATTTGCCTGATTGACTTGCTTGCCGAGCCGAAGCGGCAGTAGCAGTAGTAGTAGTAGGTAGTATGACGCTGATGTGTGTACTGCTGCTGTTGGGCAGTAGCGAGCAAAACAGAGAGACGAAGGATGATGTATCACTTTAAATATTTATCCATCATTTCGAAGCTGAATGAAGCATGTCGACACAGCATCTCCCTATTACCTGTGATGCAAAACCAGTTGATGGTAGGCGATATAGCAGACTGCGACGGCCAACGGACAAGCTATTGACACAGAGCACATACCGCCGGGACGAGAAAAGCGAAAAAGAAAACACACAAGAATATACAACTTAGAGAGAGAGAGAGAGGGTGGATTAGGTGTTTTGTCTCGAGAGCCATTTTTAATATATACCTCTCGGTATGTTTGGTATGGCAAGCTAAACAGAACCGTACCATGTGGTAAACCGCATGAATCGTATAGACATTGTTCAAGCCACACAACATCCGTTGGCAACACGTTGCTTTTAGCACGTCTTCAGTGATCGTAATCGATGTCATTTGTTTACCATGATGGGAAAGGGTAATGAAAAAAGAAAAACGTACGTCCAATTGATGACGGAACACCGTTTTATGTGTCATAACGGTGTGCAGTTTATGGGGGAAGATTGATTGACTGATATGTGAAACCGATTAGAGCAGCACCACCTAACCTGATGTGTGGGGAAGTGAGTGACGGTGTAGATAGACGGATAGTTTTATATATGCAAATCTGTACCAGGTGTTAAGCGTTATTAGTATTTGGATGGCTAGCTAGGGTAGGTTAGGTTAGGCAGCTTGTAGTTTGTCGTATGCAAAGCAAGATTTAGAAATCGACACCCACGGCTAGAAAATTAAGTTGTAAGGAAAGCATCAAGGAACAATCTTCCCCAAAAATGGAGAACCGATTCCTTCCCGTATTTCTGTATCGCCTGTTTAACTATGCCATACGGCCGTACCGAAAGCGTGCTTCGTGCCCCCGAAACGATTGTACACACTTCCTTAAATGCATTTTACGAGCGGAAGCACGCAACGGGTCACGCACGCAGCCAGAAACACAGAGTTGTTAAAGATTTCTTTTTTTTTTGCATGCATTAAGCTTGCACTCTGCTGTGTGCGTTTATTTTGTTGTTTGCATGTGGGTTTGGTGCGAAATGCAAGATGCACGACAGTACCACACCACAGCCAACCGACGGCGAATTTGAACTGGGAACGGGCAAACGTCTAAATAATGAAGGTGGTTCGTGCTGCAAGCGAATGTCGTAGTCTATGCAATAAATTGTCTGTTTTATGTGGCCCCCTTTACGCGCTTTCGTTTGGTTCGTTCCAAAGAGCATTCTATCGTGTTTTCCCTAGGTCGTAAAGTGTGGACGTATTTATTGCAGTTTTGCATATACTATTGGCTACGCTTAGCACATGCTCTCCAGGTTAGCGGTTTTGTACGATTGTAAACTGAACCGTAAACACTTACTGAGGTTTTGTTGTTTTGGTTTAGCCTGTGTGCAACAGAAAAAATAAAACGGGAAGAGTTGTTTGTGTAACAAATCTTCCACTAGAAACACCCTTCAAGATGTTAGACGACATTCTGCCAGTTAGGGGGGGAGAGTAGAAGAGAACAAATCGCACACACACGCACGCTTTTCATATGTAAATTAAATAACGTGCTCTCCCTTCCGTTATGGCGCAGGCAACAATTCAGATGTAAAGATTAGACACCTTGTTGTGTTTTTCTTCTTTCTTATGTTTACCATAAGAAGAAAAAAAAAACGCTTAACCGATCATTGTTTGCCATTGTTAAATGTGTGTGATGACGACCACATTTAAGGTGCTGTAAATGTTTATCGCAAAAAACTACCGGGCAAGGCGAGTGCAGTAAAATATCATCACCTTTTGGGCCGAGTCGCCGCAACACCCCGTCACTTCAGTTACGATTGAGTTCGTGCCAATTTTTGTTTTTTCTTGCTTGTTGCTATAGTGTCACTCGGTAAGTGGAAGTCGCGCAGCGGGGGGTTTTTGCGGTGCATGTATGCGGTACGACAACGTACGGTTAATTGCTCTGTCATCAGCAACATGCCGCACCATCATTGAAGAAGCAAACGCTCCTCTGTGCACGGCACGGCAAAGGGGGGTAAGGGCATTGATGGGGGAATGTGGGTAGGGCAGGCGGGAAGTCGTGAACGATGCAGTAAAGTCTTTTAACAAGAAGCACTATTCCAAACCGGTTGTTTCATTGTGTTATTTTTGGTGCTGTCAGTGTGTGAGAAATGGTGGTGGTTGGTCGGCTGCTGCCGTTGCTGTCAATTTGGCGATTGCATTTCGCATTCATTCGATTTGTAATTCCCTGAAAGTTTTGCGCTTTTAGTTGATGGTTGGTTGCATCGTTGTGTGTGTGTGTGTGTGTGTGTGTGTGTGTGTGTGTATGTGTGTGTATGGGTAGCAAAACCGTGCACCATAAAATGAGCGGTTTGACGATATTTTATTGTTTTATTGCGGCATCGATCGCTAAATGCATGTTGCACGTAATAATCGTAAATTAGCATACTTGTAAAATGTGTGGAGAATTTACAATCACACTGTTTTTTATGTTCCCTCGCCGCGTGTGTGTGTGTGTAGGTGTTTGTTTGAGGGGGTGCAAACTGTCGAATGGTAAATATCTTTAAAATTTATGAGGGGTTGTTGTTCCAGTCAAATATTACCCATAATTAACAATAATGTGGTTATTGAGCTGTAGCTGGTGGTGTTCATCTAGTGCCGTAACCAGGCATGCATATAATTATTTTGTTTGCTCTTTCCGCTGAAACAGTCTGTTATAAAATATGCATATATTAGTTGATGCGCATTCTCTAATCTGTATGTGAGATTTTAATTAGACGTACACACAGTGTCAGCTGTAGTATTTGACGGATTGTCACGTAGAAATTGTATCCCGCGCCACGAATGTAGGTACCGATCGAGTGAGATTACAAATTGACAGCAACAGATGCTGCTGTGGGACATGTGTTTGGATACAAATTACACTCGAAGAACGTTGTTTCTTCTACACAGCCATAGCAGTAGTATCGTGCGGCTGTTGTACGGGTTCCGCATTAAACACATCATGATAAACACGCATTACTTTACTGACCTTCGGTTTTGTTTTAGGCTGAACTCGAAATATGCTACCAACTACACGCCGTTGGTCCGCTCCGGGATAGCAGAAAGGGCAGATAGTAAAGTCAGAAGGCGAAGCAGATCGAAGAAAACATGGTAAACGAGCATGATCGGGCGTTCGCCGGTCCGCAAGCGGTTGGAAAATTGTTCACAATGTGTACCGAGCGTGGTGCGCCCTCATGCCGCGAATTCGTCTGCGGGACAAACGGGACAAACAAGGTCTTAATGATACGTCTCGGGCAACGGAAGACAGAAAGTGGAGATCGTCGATACTCGCTTACACCCAGTGTACTGTTTTGCTGTCTGCGTGTGTGTGTGTGTGTGTGTGACCACAGAAGATTTGCAGTTTCTCGCCGTTCCGAAGAACCTGGACTGCACAGACACGATATGCTGCACCAGTGAAATGAAATCGGTAACAGAACCGAAGGAGTAAAGACAGACAGGGGGTTGGGTGTAGGTGAAGCAGGGGGACTTTTATTTGTTCGAAACTAGCAATCAGCATGTGAAGAAGCGTTCCAGACTTCTTCAAGGGGGCTTTCGTTCTCCCGTCTGCTGCTTCGCTCTCACCGACCCCCCCGAACCTTTGGTGAAACATCGAGGGAAACTGATCGGGACGCGAAAACGAGCAAATTAAGTTGAATGTAAAATAATCGCTTTCGCCCTCCCGCTCGGTTGTAGCGCGGACACAGCGGAGGGCCCTTGTTTTGTTGTTCCGAACATTATGCGATAGATTCGCGGCCGGTTTTGACCGGTCGTTTTTTTGTGTGGTGAGTTTCCGTTTTGGGAGAGTGTAGACATCTTCACCGGCGACCGAGGGTTAAAGAAGGTTGTTTAATTTACCGCTCTATACGACGCAGCTCACCAATGGCGGCAATGTTTTCAATTCGTTAGGTTAGTTTTGCGGGCTTTTTATTACATTTCTAAGATTTTGGGCATTTCGGATGTCCGTAAAACTTCAATCAATTTTAAATACGCTATGTGTTAGCGTCCGTTTTTCTAAGATTTTGGGAAGTTTCTGATGAATGTCCATAAAACTGTACCCAAATTTTACTGCGCCGTGTTTGCGTAAATTGGTTGCCGATGTTCAAACGGGTTTTGCCGCAAAATTAATCCTCCAAGAGTCCTTGATGTTGCACGAGAAACACAAGAAGAAGGGGATAACTATCTGAACTCCAATTGATATACACCCCTTCCAAATGTTTGTGTGTGAGAGGCGAAGCAGAAGTATCCCGATCCCGATTGCATCCTACCACAACTATCGGTGATTGCTTCCTCCTGAGCGTCAGGGTTCCGAGCTCTCGCCGTAACCGGCAATTATCGGTACATCTTTAAATGCTGATGGGTTGATTGATTTGGCCGGTGGCATCAATCCCACCGCCCCGCACCGCTTCCACTTTTGCTGCACCTTCATCTCCGGGCACGTCAGATCCGTCGTTAAAAACTTAATAGTCCCTTGTGCGCTCCCCAACGGTCAGACCTAATTCTGCATACCGTCAGACGAATGATGCTACGGTGTGTGGGTATCGGTGGAACGGGTGGAAGCCCAAAGAGGGCACGATGTTAACATGCACCAATCCAGCCATCTTCCAGCAAACGCGAAGAAGAACCAAAGCGAAGAGGCACACAAAAACAAGCAGGCAAAATGAGTTGGCGACTGCAAGGAACTAGCAAAACCACCCTTTGGTTATGTGTTTTTTTGTTGTTGTTGTTGTTCTTTCTCTTTTGCTGCCATTCGACGCCTTGTTACGCAAAAAAAAGCATAAAACCAGGCGCTTGGTAGTAGGGCGAAAGAGAGCGAAAGAGACACCCCATAATAGCCTTTTCCGAATGGTTTGAAGTCGTCCGGTCGAGTACTGGGAAACGAACCCCCGGGTAATGGGGCGTGCGAGAGTAAACGAGCGCGCGCGCGTTTGTGTGTGTGTGTGTGTGCGCTGATGTAGCATATTACCGAGTGCTGGGCACAATTGCCTTGCCAAACCACCACCAACACGGCGAATGTGCGAAGGCGAAACGAGAAACGAAATGGGAATCGGGTATTATTTATAATCATATGCCTTTAATCGTAAGTGTATATAATCACGATTTACGTTAATTATTTTAATAGAATGTTAATTCGATGCCCTCGAGTTGTTCGCTCGACGTTCGGTAGTAGTGTTTGTACATGTGCTTTGCCCATGTGTGTGTGTGTGTGTACACAGGAAAGAAGGGTGCGCGAAGAATTGGCGTTGGCGGCGGCAGCCTGTTTCGCTTGAGGTGGCGCTGTATGTTGCACGCTGTGTGAAGAGGATCACTTTCCGGTATCGTTTGCTTCTTCTACTGCCGCTCCTCTCCCGAATATATGTGTGTGTGTGTGTGCAGGGGTTGGGTGGATTGCTGTGCCTGTTCGTTTTCTTGCTTGCTTCGTACCCAGGAGATTTGCAATCGTGAAGAATTCGCACGGCAGGCGAAAGATGGCTCGCTTTACGCGGTCGGTTCTCATGATGGGCATTATCCGGAATGGGTTTCAGAATTAGTGACTTAATCGGGCAAACTGTAGACCTTTATTTTCTGCATGATCATGTGATCTGTCCTTACAATTTGACAGATAGTGATGTAGATGTCATTGAATCTGTCATTAGACTTCTTATGTTCTCCTTACGATAAACAGATTTTCTTGAGCTTCAGAATTAAGGACATCGTCTAGAAGTCGCTAGAAGATCGAGGCATATACTTTTGGTCAAATATGTGGTGTTGACATAAATAGACAATTCATTATTTAGACGTCATTCTATCCGCCATTCGACTAGTGGTTAGTAGACTAGTAGTAGTGGTTTCAGAACCAGTGACTTACTCTAGAACACTGCAGCAGACTTAAATTTTATTCCACAATATGTGAACTGTCACTTCAAATTAACAGTTAATGAAGTGGACGTCATTAGGCATCAAGTTATCTACACTAAATCTAGCTGTTTACAAACTAATAGCCTGATCTAATACCTGGAACTCCCAGTTTTTGGTTCAATATATGATCTGTCATTTCAAATTGACAGTTAGCAATGTATACGTGATTTCATCCCTCATCAAACTGCTAGTGGATTAGTAACAATAACTTCACCAGCACGTCATACCCACCGGTACCGGCTCCAACATATCGGAATGGTTCCTCCCGCCACGGTAACCCACTGTTACACGTTGCTTTACCTTTGTAGCGCATGAAAGATCACTTCGCCACGGTCAGAATCTTCGACCACCCGTGTTAGTGTTTGTGTTTGCATGGGCGTTTTGCAAAAGTGAGAAAGCCACACGCGTCCGAACCCCTTCTACCCAACCCCCGCAGTTATGTTTCTCCACCGTTGTTTTAACTTTAAACGATTACACACCGCTGTAAAGATGGCAGTTACAAACTTGTGCCTGTGTTTTACATATCGTGTTCACATGTTGTCTCTCTCACTCTTCGCTCCTGCACGCCCTGATCGGTCGGTAACTAGACTTGCTTGTAGCTAGTTGCGGTGAGCACAGCCGCCATTCGTCACACCTCTCCTTACCCTCATGTACTCCAAAACCCGCATGATGTTTATCCTGTTTGGTGGTTTTGTTTTTTCCGCCTCTCGGTAGCTAAAGAGCGTGGCGCAGAAAAAAAAGCGCAACCCTTCGTCAGTTCATTATAATTATCATCATCAGCTGCAATTTATGTCCGCAATTCATGACTTTAACGCGTACTAATTTTAGCTTCATTACACACATACACACTCGTCGTCTCGTCGTAGTTCCCTGCTACCTGTTCATCAATTTTTCGGTCGTCGAATGCAAGACGTGACTCTGGCGTAGTTTGTGGCGTGCCGATGTGCGCGTGTGTGGTTTGTTCTACAAACATTATGTTCTTCACAGCCACACATACGCACAGCCTAAGCTGGAGTAAAAGAAAACACTCAGCAATTGGTCGGTGATGAATGCTTTAGGCGAGTGGGGGTTTTTTTTTTGCGTGTGCATCAACATTTGCTTGCGTTGTGTGCATGAAAATAGACACTAAAGAACCACTGTACTCTGCGTTGCCAGCAGAGTTTCGGGTAATTGTTTTGGTGGTGTAAAAATGGTGTGTCGAGTCCAAACCCGCCACGCAAATACAAACAACAAGTCGGTTAGGAACGTTGTGACTTTATGCAATCTCAATCTCTCGCCAGTCTCGGCGAAGTGTAGCCGTGGGTGGGATCGGTTCGTTGACACAGTCTTACAGCCGGGCGAGAGATATGTGTTGGGCGTAAGATATTCCCGGTTTTATTTCCCCCTTACGAAGGTATGCCGCGGCCATGCATTTTATGGCCTAAATATGTACGTACGTAACGAGGTGGAAGATTACCCGATGCTTATTATGACTTTAAGCTGCATTTAAGGGGATTTTATTGTCAGTTTTGATGATAGCGCGGTGGTGATGATGCGCTTGCAGTGGCTAGAGACGACACGAGTGGGTTAACGTGATTATGTACCAATTCTGACAGGTGGGAGTTCTAATTCTCAACTGAATCTTACGTCATCTGTGGATAAATATTATAGACAGAGGGCTTTTATTGAGGGATTAAGGGTAGACTGAACAAAGTTTTTTAAAAAGAGAGGAAGGAATTATATATTGCGCATTGTTCCATATTATTTTCTGCCATCTGTGTCAAGTGGTCTTAACACAATCTTATCAGCTGCGTTCGATATCGTTCTCCAGCGATGGTGTCTCTTAGTGTGAAAAGTTCGTAATAAACAACATCGAGCTGGTCCCACCAAACCTTCGAGCTGTGAGGATGTATGCTGTCAGATTTCAAAACGGTCGTTATTTATTTGTGAACCTCATATAGTTTCTTCGCTTGCTTAATACGGACGTGTACAAGTTTAATTTACTTGTCACGTAAAAATACAAATTCATGCACCACCCGTTCGGGATGCATTCGTTGCGAACAATGGCATCATGCGAGCAC
The DNA here is from genome assembly GCA_002091835.1 of Anopheles maculatus. Lineage (NCBI taxonomy): Eukaryota > Metazoa > Arthropoda > Insecta > Diptera > Culicidae > Anopheles > Anopheles maculatus. Next base: position 52,899 of record KZ062568.1, on the reverse strand, counting down.
ACACCCCATATATGTGGCGGTCGCGTGGGCTATATGCGGTTATCGACCAACTAGGGGCAAGCTTTGGTTTGTTTTTTGCTTTCGGTATTTCCCGTGTAATGGACCAGCAGTTGTTGCGGCTTTCCGGCAATCGTTCTAAAAGATGAAACAGAAAGAGAGAGAGAGAGAGAGTGATAGAGAGAGTGAAATCGGTTTTTGTTTTTGTGGAGGCCTCACAGGACACACGGACCATGCATATAAGTCAGCAGTCGGTACAACAAAGACAAATCCAAAGGACACGTAACAAACCCGAACTGCACCAAACAAAACTGGCGATGAGTTCACACATTCGCGACAAATAAAACGCGAAGCAATGGAGTCAGAGTGTGTGTGTGTGTGTGTGTGAGGGCGCGCGCGCGCTTTCTCGCTCGCCCATCATTTGCATATTTTAATAAGGAAAGCAAAAAAACATATAAAATAATTCCAAACTTTTACCAACGTTCTACTTTGGGTTTGTTTTCGGGGCGAGAAAAACATTCGCGCGCGCACCACATTGGCTACTACGAAAATAAAACTAAAACAAAAAGGAGCAATGTCCTCGCGCAAATAATGCCCAACAAAGGAGAGCAAAAAAGTGTTTCCACTGTTAAAGGTTTTCCACTCTCCGCAGCAATACAAGGGAAGAGCGCATTTAAAATGTACATAGCAGCGGTATATAGCAGCGTTTTTCGTTCCTTGACGTTGTGGTCGAAAGTTTTTATTCCACAATTCTGGCACCAAAAAAAAACTACCACTAGCTCTAGGTGTATACGTTCCGATAAGGTGCCGTAAAGTTGGGAGAGTGAGAGATAAGCAGTCGAGTAGAGTCTGCCTTTGCACTCGTAATTAAGCGGTCCCGACTCTGGTGGAGCTACTGCTGCCAGAGGTCTCGCTTGAGGTTCCCGGGCACTGAATGGAAGTAGTCGACAAAGTACGCAGCCAAACCAATGCGAAGGGAACTTGGTGGAAAAGCGGACACGCTTTTACTGAAATTATGTGCCAACTGGAAAGCCGGAGCTCGTTGCAACTAAATGAAAAACCCGGCGTTTCGTTTTCGTTCCAGCGTGTTGTGTACAAAGCTGTCTCTCTTCGGTGGACAGTTGGGCCTGCCCGTCGGCTAGTTGGTCCTTGCGTTGTGTATTTATCTGGCACCACACAGTTGGCAGTCTTTTATTTCTTCCTGTTTTCCCGGATTTTGGCAGTTGCCTTTGTGACCATTTGTTTTTATATTTCGTTTTGTAGTGTTTGTGTTGGTTTTTTTGTTTGTTTGTTGTTGAATTTATTATTCCGTCATTTATTTCGTCCACCTTCGGTGCGTCCAGCAGGCCCTCTTTCTGCTCCAACGCCGTGTTAAGGAGAGGGTGTTACGGTCCGTTAAAACCAGACAGAACTCTCGCTCCTCGCTGGAGTGGTTTCTCTCGCTCTCTCTCTGTGCCCTCTTTTGGGTTCTTCTGTTTCTTCTGTCAGTCTTTTGAATGTTGGCAATCCCTTGTGCCGGTACAACGCCCGGTTGTACATTTTATGTCCGAAGTTACGGATAATGAATTTGTGTCGAGAGCATGTCTTTTCGTTTTGTTTTCTCGGTTAGCCCATCTTTTTTCTGTTGCCATAATTTTGAATTCTGTCTCTTTGTGTCTTTGGGCAGGGAAATGTGGTACATACTTTACTTGCTCGACGTGTGTGTGTGTAGGGTTTTTTTTGCTCTTTAGTACAACTGACATGTGCATTTTGAGTGTCGTTATGCAAGCCACAGCTCGTTTTGTGCTCTTATATTCAAAAGAAAAGCATAAATAGAGAGAGAAGACGAAAGAGAGCGGAAGCGAGAGAGAGAGAGAGAGAGAGAGAGAGAGGAAGAGGGAGTATTAAGCAGGACAACATTTAGGAAATACTTAAATTGATTAGCAACACGTTAAATTATGCAATTTTTAATACGCTAATTGAATGCAGCTTTTTAGCTGTTTAAGGGCCGCTTACTAGCTGTTTAAGAGTAGCTCATTTATCTCCTTGAGTGCAGCTCATTTGACAGTACCTTGCTTAATAATCCCTACTGTTTCTTAACTTGGTTTGCTAATTTTATTTAAAAAAATATGTATAGATATAGAGCCGACTCTCCTGATTGTTAGTTGGAATCCGATCCTTGTTCACTGTGCAGTAGTTCTCTGTAGTTCTCTCACGACACGAATTATCCGGCGAAAGTCGCGTGCACCGGTCCAGCACCGGTCCAGAAGCACGTGCTTGTTGTCATTATCTTGGCGGCCATTTGTAATTTGGTTGTTCTGGGTTTTACCGAAAACAATATTCAGTGTGTAAGCTGTGTGTTCTCGATGGTTTTCTCTCCTTCTTTTCCTTCTCTAGCAAACATCAAAACTATCTGTGACATACAGGGTAGATCTTAAACTTCTTACTCTTTTGCACACTCTTCAACAACAAAATCAGCTATAGGGACAGTATTCGGCACTTTGTAGTCTTAAGAGCAGCATTTTCTGCAATGCTGATATCGCTCGGTACAAATTCATTAGAGTTAGCTAATGCCCCCAGAAGTGGCCCAAGGTGAGACAAAGTAGTTAGGCAGTTAGAAGCAATCAATTCGTCCACACTTTGCTAATATATGTGAGCTCCGGCTTCGGCTGATTAGTCTCCAGCAAGTTGTGCAAACCTGCGGCCAACCTCCCTCTTTCGATCTCGCACCATTAAACGGTTAATTTATCGCCAATTCACACGTTAATTACACTCCACCGTGCGCCACACAACCTCACCCCCACCGTCTCGAAGGCGGTTAAACGTCAGACGTCAGGGGCCAAATGAAAACAGCGCTCTACTCCCGATTGAAGGTCAGACGGAGAGTGGGGTGCGAGGTGCGTCGGTGTCCGTCCTCCGGTCGTGTACCGCAGAAGAGAAAGTATGGTGGGCCCGCTCGGAGAGCCCCTTCTTTGACCTCTCGGCGATTCCAATCGAAAAACTGGAAAACGGAACCGCCGAGTGTTTGCAAAATGGTCGACTATAACGACTTGTCAAAGTGGAAACAGGTTTTCAGAGTTTGGCCAATTTTAATAGCTCAATCGAGAAAGTGTTCCCGGGGCAGCCAGTTGCTTCTGCGAGACGACCAACTCAAGCGAACGAGTGAAAGTGGTACACTTTGAAGGAACGTGAGCCCTAACAAAAAATGGTGTCTTATGTATATGTTCTAAAAAGGTGGGATTTGATACGGGAGTCCCGAATGTCTGTAAGGTTCGCCAGTAGCTCATCAATTCCAAAATGTTGGACCTCTTTCAATATTCTAGCACTGTTCCTCCAGAAAAAAAAAATACCTGGAACCCGTGTGTGCGTCAACGCGACGGGGCAAAACTTCGAAGTTCGTCAGAATGTTAATGTCCTGGGCTCAGCAACCGCCACCTCGGCCACAGTCTTGTTTAAAATTTCACGCACGATTGACTTCTTCCGAGAAGCCGAGCAAAATGTTGGCGACGCAAGAAGCGACCACAAGAGCAAGAGTAAGAAATATGCCCCGACCAACCGCGCACTGGCAGAGTTGTCGCGAGCAGGATACGGCCGCGCTCTGGTTGTTGGAAAGACTCTGGTCCTCCTCACCCGGGTACATGCATGAGCCGCGACCAACGCACACTTCATATTTCACATTCGCTTTGCCGCCGTTGTGCATCGCTGGCTAGAGCGTTGTGTGTTATTTAGCCGTCCCATACAACTGCCTCCGTATGTGTGTGTGTGTGTGTGTGTGTGTGCGTGTGTTTGCACGGGACTTTTTCTCACATCGGTGCGAACACATGCTACCGTATAATTTTACGATGTCGCGTCTACCACCCACCAAGCGAATCCATCGTTTTCGTTCACCTCCGACGACGACTCTGCAGTCATGTGAGCTATAATTAGAAGCCTAATCTTTGACTTTGCCTTTTCTTTTCACGCCTCACGAAGGCGGCGTAATAATGGATTTTTTTTGTTTGTGGTTGGTTGACTGCTTGCCCCTGTTCACTGGTTTCCTCCTCACGCAACTCGCGCGGTCGCATCTCTTTACACTTCGCACACTCGAGTCTTAAACCGGTCCGGGTCTCGTCTGTTCGTTTGTTGAAGCTTATGTTTTGTTTCCTATTAACGATCTCTGTCTTGTTTTGACACCGGTGTGGTCCTCCGCTTGTGAACCCGGCCGGCAGTACGGTTGAGCTCTGAGACATTATTACTCACCCAATCGCTGCTCCCTAAAACGGCCATAAAACGTTAGTGTCATAGGGTGCCGCTGGTGTGGTGGATGTTTATAAACTCGTTTCGTAGTCGGCAGTCTCTGGCCCCAACATGGATTAGCCGCATCGGGTAGTAAGTAACAGCCAAACCACCATCTCACACATCATTGTGCATCATGCTTCTCGCTCGTTCTCTCTCTCTCTCTCTCTCTCTCATCTGTCACTGTCAATCGTTTGTACTCCGGGTTAGACACGGGTGTGACGATAGTTACACGCGGTGAAAGATAAGCTTCTGGTGTTACCTTCTCCGGTGTTGCTACATTTTCGGAAAGGGATTTGTCAGCCCAGCTGTCACAATGATAATAGAGATTGTTTAGTGTATCGGTTTACATTGACATCGGAATTTCGAAGCTAGACCAGCAGCAGGAACCAGTTACTGCTGCTAAGATTCTTCAAGAATTCTTACAATTCTAGACTGCCCTATTTGTCTTTATAGGGGAGAAAATTGTGGTTGTGAACAAGTAAGGTCATATCTCTTCATCTCGTTGTATGTGTTGAGTTCCGAAGGATCCTCCTCTATAAATACAAGCGTCTACAATAAAGTTCGTGAGGTCCTAGTTTTCCTCGTCCTGATAGGAACTCTGAGGCAGCTTGCCTGCTTTGTAATTGTAGCCCCTAATCTCTATCTCACGCAATATTGGTAAACGTTGGTAAGCACATGCATAACCCCACTGTCAATATAGACAATTATCCCCGTTTTCAAAAACGGGATCACATCGCACATTTTGACATCTCGCCCGCTCGGGTAATAGAGATAAATTTAAAACATATAGCGTCCACTTGCTCTCCGGTGTTAAGATGTCACACCCGTACAACAACGAGCATCAAAGGGTGTGTGGACGACCAACATGCGATGCTAGAGGAGTGAGTGTGTCGTACACGACGGACGCTGTACGACAAAGTTGTCTGGTAATTAATGCCAACACACACACACACACACACACACACACACACACATACACACCGTTATGTGTCAACCTTCGCTTGGTCCAACCATGAGTCTGCATCTGTTTTGATCCCACCGAGAAAAGGGAGATGACGCTAGTGGTGGATGGATATCTGCCTAACCTATCCCTACCAGTGTCGACTCACCTTCCGAAAACCGGTTTTCACAGAAACCGACACACGGGGTGGGTATGTACCACTTTCACTAATTGACGTCTAATTCGGTATGCAGTCGTGTGTCCTCTCCGACAACCACCAGCACCACACCAACATGTGCTACCCTGTTATGATCTAATCTCATCCGGGAGAATGTTTCATGATCGGCGCGCGCGCGTGTGTGTGTACGTGTCTGCTGGGTGGTGTAAAACCAGCGGCGGCAGCAGCAGCAGCAGCAAAAGCGCACACCAGAATCGAATGAAATACCGATTATGTGCCAATAAATTTCCACTTTACGCTTACGTTTCTCGCAGCGCAGATATTTACCCGCTAGTTCGCTTTTAGCGCGTCCTGTTGCCCCCGGTCAGCGCGCGTCGATGTAAGGCGGTGATGGTAGTGGGAAGCTAATCGGTACCTGATTGAAGCGAAACGAGCGGAATTTATCGCTAATTTTCGGAATTTGACCGAACGCTAACCTGCGCACTCCCGTCGGTTGGGCTGTTTTCTGGGAGGTCCTCTGCTGTTATGTCTGCATCAATTGGTCTGCCGGTGCACTACTGAGGGCTTACCGATAGATGGTGGATTACGATGCCATCTGGGCTGGAATGTGAGATGCAGGGCGATAAATTACTTGGATCTGTGTGGTAATGCACTTAACAATCAATAACTGATTGTAATACCTGTCAAATCGCTCGTTGGAAATCCCAGACTTTACACTCGTTAGAAATCCAGATATTGGAGGTTCCTCCAATGTTGTATCGTTAGAAACCCCCGGACTCTTTATCCAGATATTAGAGGTCCTCACTACAAATGACTCCACAAGACGATATGGTCCTTGGATGTTATCCAATGAATATTGGTGCTATAAAAAAAAAGATCAAACTACTCCTCACTACTAAACACCACCGTCAATTACTACTCATGTGTACCTGATGATCTCTGATGACTCTTAAAAGCAAAACACCCTAAATCTGCTCACCACTCTTTATCTTCCGATGATGGGAGCCCCAACGATGGGCAGAATGATGCCGGCCGCCTACTGTCAATCGTACTGTGGCCAAACCGACTGTGCACAATGCGTAGGATTTCGCTGCTTTAATGTCTCTGCTTCGTTGAGGCTAGGAGCGGTTTATTTATTTTTTTTGTGTTTGGAAGGCAAGTGCTCGTTACCGTAGCGACTTCATTCACTTCGGTGTAATCTGGGGTCCGGTGGGTTGTTAACGTTACTTTTTATTTAAAGACCGACAAATGGATGGAATGTGGGGAGGAGGGTGCCATAAAAATAATCATTAACTTTAATGTCATCTGCTCATCTGCCTTGACTCGCTCGGCTCGGTTGTTTCGTGGGTTGTGCGCTTCGTTTCTCTTTCCTTCTTTACCGCCGAGCAGTTTGCCGAGGATTATTACCCTTCGGAATGTTGGCGAAGTACGTGTGTGTGTGTGTGCGTGTCTTTTGCTTTGTAGCAAGAAAAAACAAACAACACAGAAGGCACAACATTTCTGAACTTGAACCGCTGCAAATTGCAAAGGAAATCTGTTGGCGCTGTTGATATTTCATTAAACGGTGAAAATTATGACCGTGGAATTAAATTACACAGCTGTGCAATCTCTCTGCGGCTGCGTATTGTTTAAAACATGTGGCCGTTTGTTTTATGTGCTCAAAAATCAGTGTAAGTTGTAACTAATCAATCACTACCTTCTGTGTAGGATTTGCCAAGTCTTCAACAACCTGTTAGATAGTTTGAAGATTATCGCTCGGCTAGCTTCTCTCCACACCACATCAGTCGCCAATTCCCATTTGACAGCTGCTTGCTGAATGATCCCTGTAACGCTGACTGGCGTGTAATTACAGCTGAGTGGATTAATTGACTAATCACACGTGAGCAGCCGAGGAGTAGCGCGCACGAGAGCAAAGAGCGGGTTCAGTGGAAGCGTTAAATTGATTCGGCGAAAGTTCAACCTTCCTTGAGCGGCGGTTCCCTTACGGGAAGTATCGGGTAAAAATGCTTCCCAGCGCGCCGCATCTAACCATTGCTGCTTTTGATTTAATTTGCCGTTTAATTTTACACCGGTTAGCAAATCTTGTTCGTCTTTTTTTGGCGTTGGTGTTGGTAGTGTCGTCAAACTCTCCTACATATTTTGAGTGAGGATGTGAACGAACCAACAAAAAGCACTTGAACTTCCCTGCATTGAAACATGAAGTTCGTCGAGATGCGAGCGTAGTTGTGGGGGCGCCCCTTAACGAGGAGGTTATTAATTTTCGACTGAACTGAAACTTCAACTTCAAGCAAGCACTGGCAGTCCTTGCTGACGTGGGAGGTGGATGCGGTTTTGCGCTTGCTGAAACTTAAGAATCCAATTAACAGTTTTAACCTTATCAGTGTTTTGCACCACCCGCTGTGCGCACCACGTTCACGGAGGCGTCTCCGCCATCATTTCGTCGTCGTCTGATTGTAGATTGGTTGGTGAAGGTTTGGCAGAATCTGGGTTTGAATGTGTTGCGGTGGGTTTCTAGAGAGAGCTAGCTTGCCTTGACTACTCAAATGTGCTTATTGCAGACCCTACACTACTGTTACACTACAGCTACATTCGAGCAGAAGTACTCGAAATGTCAAAACAGGTGTGACAAGTTACCGAAAGTGGATGCTCGGCAATAAATGTTAATAATTAGTTTTTATTATAATGTCGGGACGCAAAGCTTAGGGACGCAAAGCTTATTCGCTTTTGTTGACGCGAATTTACAGCCTACTTACAGTCGTACAAGCTGTGTTTGCTGACGACGGTTGACTCTTGCACAGCGAACGAAACGAAACCTAGCATAAGGCAAAGATGTCAGATTTTATTATCCACTTAGCCTCAAAGCTCAACGTTCCCGGTTAGTTCCTACACGAAACGGTGCATGTTGCGAAGAAAATCTGTGTTTTTTTTAATTCGTGTGATGGCTTTCAAACGATCCTTCCGACAGTGTACAATAAAAGTCACAGTAGTAAAACAAATGCCAAACCACCGTATGGCCGCGCTGAACCTCTCGGCAAACCATCCGAGGTTATTGTTTGCAATCATTTTTGATACGTACAGATTGATCCCCGCTTCGGCGAACCACACCCCCCCCCCCCCCCCCCCCCCGTACCTTACGAAATCGATAAATGTACCATTGTGTAATAAAAACGCAAACGCGTCGTCCTCCGGTCTGAAGGTCTCGCGAATATGATCTACGCTACCGATTCTCGGAGGGGTTTTTTTTTGTTTCTTTGCAATGGCACAGCGTACTTCCGTAAACTTTTATTTCCCCCGTTGCACTGTGCGCGCACACGGAGATAACGAAGATAATGGAGTTTGGTTGAAATTTGTAAGTAGCAGGAACTCTTGGTTCCTGGGGTGAGAAGGACTAGTACTGCTTGCACCGTTGGTGTGCGTTGTTAGCGAATGCCGGGAAAAGTTTTTTTTTCCCCGGAATCCCTTACCCTGCTGCTGCCGGTGGGGCAGCAAAGCAAAACCCACCTAGCGGGCATTTGTCCAATGAATTCTTGAGCATTCGCTGGTCCCAAGTTAGTAGGTGCTCAGGGTTCGAAATGGAACAGTGCGCTAAAGTATGGTTGGTTTTAGTTTCCAGCCATAATTCTCGATCCATCAAAACTGCTAGATGTGCGCTTTATGGCAACGTGTTGAAGATGGGAATGATTCGTTAGAATTGACAAGTACCTTCAGCTTCCGATGATGAATCGTTCCACTCTCAACTTGGCAAAATAGATTATCTCGGTACAGTAATATGATTACAGTCACTATATTATTGCCTCCCGTGCTACTTCGCATTAGTGGTTGTTCGCTCGACGTTCGGTAGTAGTGTTTGTACATGTGCTTTGCCCATGTGTGTGTGTGTGTACACAGGAAAGAAGGGTGCACGAAGAATTGGTGTTGGCGGCGGCAGCCTGTTTCGCTTGAGGTGGCGCTGTATGTTGCTCGCTGTGTGAAGAGGATCACTTTCCGGTATCGTTTGCTTCTTCTACTGCCGCTCCTCTCCCGATTTTTGTTGTTGTTGTTGTTCTTTCTCTTTTGCTGCCATTCGACGCCTTGTTACGCAAAAAAAAGCATAAAACCAGGCGCTTGGTAGTAGGGCGAAAGAGAGCGAAAGAGACACCCCATAATAGCCTTTTCCGAATGGTTTGAAGTCGTCCGGTCGAGTACTGGGAAACGAACCCCCGGGTAATGGGGCGTGCGAGAGTAAACGAGCGCGCGCGCGTTTGTGTGTGTGTGTGTGTGCGCTGATGTAGCATATTACCGAGTGCTGGGCACAATTGCCTTGCCAAACCACCACCAACACGGCGAATGTGCGAAGGCGAAACGAGAAACGAAATGGGAATCGGGTATTATTTATAATCATATGCCTTTAATCGTAAGTGTATATAATCACGATTTACGTTAATTATTTTAATAGAATGTTAATTCGATGCCCTCGAGTTGTTCGCTCGACGTTCGGTAGTAGTGTTTGTACATGTGCTTTGCCCATGTGTGTGTGTGTGTGTACACAGGAAAGAAGGGTGCGCGAAGAATTGGCGTTGGCGGCGGCAGCCTGTTTCGCTTGAGGTGGCGCTGTATGTTGCTCGCTGTGTGAAGAGGATCACTTTCCGGTATCGTTTGCTTCTTCTACTGCCGCTCCTCTCCCGAATATATGTGTGTGTGTGTGTGCAGGGGTTGGGTGGATTGCTGTGCCTGTTCGTTTTCTTGCTTGCTTCGTACCCAGGAGATTTGCAATCGTGAAGAATTCGCACGGCAGGCGAAAGACGGCTCGCTTTACGCGGTCGGTTCTCATGATGGGCATTATCCGGAATGGGTTTCAGAATTAGTGACTTAATCGGGCAAACTGTAGACCTTTATTTTCTGCATGATCATGTGATCTGTCCTTACAATTTGACAGATAGTGATGTAGATGTCATTGAATCTGTCATTAGACTTCTTATGTTCTCCTTACGATAAACAGATTTTCTTGAACTTCAGAATTAATGACATCGTGTAGAAGTCGCTAGAAGATCGAGGCATATACTTTTGGTCAAATATGTGGTGTTGACATAAATAGACAATTCATTATTTAGACGTCATTCTATCCGCCATTCGACTAGTGGTTAGTAGACTAGTAGTAGTGGTTTCAGAACCAGTGACTTACTCTAACACACTGCAGCAGACTTCAATTTTATTCCACAATATGTGAACTGTCACTTCAAATTAACAGTTAATGAAGTGGACGTCAATAGGCATCAAGTTATCTACACTAAATCTAGCTGTTTACAAACTAATAGCATGATCTAATACCTGGAACTCCCAGTTTTTGGTTCAATATGTGATCTGTCATTTCAAATTGACAGTTAGCAATGTATACGTGATTTCATCCCTCATCAAACTACTAGTGGATTAGTAACAATAACTTCACCAGCACGTCATACCCACCGGTACCGGCTCCAACATATCGGAATGGTTCCTCCCGCCACGGTAACCCACTGTTACACGTTGCTTTACCTTTGTAGCGCATGAAAGATCACTTCGCCACGGTCAGAATCTTCGACCACCCGTGTTAGTGTTTGTGTTTGCATGGGCGTTTTGCAAAAGTGAGAAAGCCACACGCGTCCGAACCCCCTTCTACCCAACCCCCGCAGTTATGTTTCTCCACCGTTGTTTTAACTTTAAACGATTACACACCGCTGTAAAGATGGCAGTTACAAACTTGTGCCTGTGTTTTACATATCGTGTTCACATGTTGTCTCTCTCACTCTTCGCTCCTGCACGCCCTGATCGGTCGGTAACTAGACTTGCTTGTAGCTAGTTGCGGTGAGCACAGCCGCCATTCGTCACACCTCTCCTTACCCGCATGTACTCCAAAACCCGCATGATGTTTATCCTGTTTAGTGGTTTTGTTTTTTCCGCCTCTCGGTAGCTAAAGAGCGTGGCGCAGAAAAAAAGCGCAACCCTTCGTCAGTTCATTATAATTATCATCATCAGCTGCAATTTATGTCCGCAATTCATGACTTTAACGCGTACTAATTTTAGCTTCATTACACACATACACACTCGTCGTCTCGTCGTAGTTTCCTGCTACCTGTTCATCAATTTTTCGGTCGTCCAATGCAAGACGTGACTCTGGCGTAGTTTGTGGCGTGCCGATGTGCGCGTGTGTGGTTTGTTCTACAAACATTATGTTCTTCACAGCCACACATACGCACAGCCTAAGCTGGAGTAAAAGAAAACAGCCAGCAATTGGTCGGTGATGAATGCTTTAGGCGAGTGGGGTTTTTTTTTGCGTGTGCATCAACATTTGCTTGCGTTGTGTGCATGAAAATAGACACTAAAGAACCACTGTACCGCAGTGCCGGGCGTGTATGCGTTACCAGCAGAGTTTCGGGTAATTGTTTTGGTGGTGTAAAAATGGTGTGTCGAGTCCAAACCCGCCACGCAAATATAAACAACAAGTCGGTTAGGAACGTTGTGACTTTATGCAATCTCAATCTCTCGCCAGTCTCGGCGAAGTGTAGCCGTGGGTGGGATCGGTTCGTTGACACAGTCTTACAGCCGGGCGAGAGATATGTTGGGCGTAAGATATTCCCGGTTTTATTTCCCCCTTACGAAGGTATGCCGCGGCCGTGCATTTTATGGCCTAAATATGTACGTACGTAACGAGGTGGAAGATTACCCGATGCTTATTATGACTTTAAGCTGCATTTAAGGGGATTTTATTGTCAGTTTTGATGATAGCGCGATGGTGATGATGCGCTTGCAGTGGCTAGAGACGACACGAGTGGGTTAATGTGATTACGTACCAATTCTGACAGGTGTGAGTTCTAATTCTCAACTGAATCTTACGTCATCTGTGGGTAAATAGTATAGACAGAGGGCTTTTATTGAGGGATTAAGGGTAGACTGAACAAAGTTTTTTAAAAAGAGAGAAAGGAATTATATATTGCGCATTGTTCCTCATTATTTTCTACCATCTGTGTCAAGTGGTCTTAACACAATCTCATCAGCTTCGTCCGATATCGTTCTCCAGCGATGGTATCTCTTAGTGTGAAAAGTTCGTAATAAACAACATCGAGCTGGTCCCACCAAACCTTTGAGCTGTGAGGATGTATGCTGTCAGATTTCAAAACGGCCGTTATTTATTTATGTACCTCATCTAGTTTCTTCGCTTGCTTAATACGGACGTGTACAAGTTTAATTTACTTGTCACGTAAAAATACAAATTCATGCACCACCCGTTCGGGGTGCATTCATTGCGAACAATGGCATCATGCGAGCACACACCCCATATATGTGGCGGTCGCGTGGGCTATATGCGGTTATCGACCAACTAGGGGCAAGCTTTGGTTTATTTTTTGCTTTCGGTACTTCCCGTGTAATGGACCAGCAGTTGTTGCGGCTTTCCGGCAATCATTTTAAAAGATGAAACAGAAAGAGAGAGAGAGAGAGAGAGAGAGAGAGAGAGTGAGAGAGAGTGAAATCGGTTTTTGTTTTTGTGGAGGCCTCACAGGACACACGGACCATGCATATAAGTCAGCAGTCGGTACAACAAAGACAAATCCAAAGGACACGTAACAAACCCGAACTGCGCCAAACAAAACTGGCGATGAGTTCACACATTCGCGACAAATAAAACGCGGAGCAATGGAGTCAGAGTGTGTGTGTGTGTGTGAGGGCGCGCGCGCGCTTTCTCGCTCGCCCATCATTTGCATATTTTAATAAGGAAAGCAAAAAAAGCATATAAAATAATTTCAAACTTTTACCAACGTTCTACTTTGGGTTTGTTTTCGGGGCGAGAAAAACATTCGCGCGCGCACCACATTGGCTACTGCGAAAATAAAACTAAAACAAAAAGGAGCAATGTCCTCGCGCAAATAATGCCCAACAAAGGAGAGCAAAAAAGTGTTTCCACTGTTAAAGGTTTTCCACTCTCCGCAGCAATACAAGGGAAGAGCGCATTTAAAATGTACATAGCAGCGGTATATAGCAGCGTTTTTCGTTCCTTGACGTTGTGGTCGAAAGTTTTTATTCCACAATTCTGGCACGAAAAAAACTACCACTAGCTCTAGGTGTATACGTTCCGATAAGGTGCCGTAAAGTTGGGAGAGTGAGAGATAAGCAGTCGAGTAGAGTCTGCCTTTGCACTCGTAATTAAGCGGTCCCGACTCTGGTGGAGCTACTGCTGCCAGAGGTCTCGCTTGAGGTTCCCGGGCACTGAATGGAAGTAGTCGACAAAGTACGCAGCCAAACCAATGCGAAGGGAACTTGGTGGAAAAGCGGACACGCTTTTACTGAAATTATGTGCCAACTGGAAAGCCGGAGCTCGTTGCAACTAAATGAAAAACCCGGCGTTTCGTTTTCGTTCCAGCGTGTTGTGTACAAAGCTGTCTCTCTTCGGTGGACAGTTGGGCCTGCCCGTCGGCTAGTTGGTCCTTGCGTTGTGTATTTATCTGGCACCACACAGTTGGCAGTCTTTTATTTCTTCCTGTTTTCCCGGATTTTGGCAGTTGCCTTTGTGACCATTTGTTTTTATATTTCGTTTTGTAGTGTTTGTGTTGGTTTTTTTGTTGTTTGTTGTTGAATTTATTATTCCGTCATTTATTTCGTCCACCTTCGGTGCGTCCAGCAGGCCCTCTTTCTGCTCCAACGCCGTGTTAAGGAGAGGGTGTTACGGTCCGTTAAAACCAGACAGAACTCTCGCTCCTCGCTGGAGTGGTTTCTCTCGCTCTCTCTCTGTGCCCTCTTTTGGGTTCTTCTGTTTCTTCTGTCAGTCTTTTGAATGTTGGCAATCCCTTGTGCCGGTACAACGCCCGGTTGTACATTTTATGTCCGAAGTTACGGATAATGAATTTGTGTCGAGAGCATGTCTTTTCGTTTTGTTTTCTCGGTTAGCCCATCTTTTTCTGTTGCCATAATTTTGAATTCTGTCTCTTTGTGTCTTTGGGCAGGGAAATGTAGGGTTTTTTTTGCTCTTTAGTACAACTGACATGTGCATTTTGAGTGTCGTTATGCAAGCTACAGCTCGTTTTGTGCTCTTATATTCAAAAGATAAGCATAAATAGAGGGAGAAGACGAAAGAGAGCGAAAGCGAGGGAGAGAGAGAGAGGGAGTATTAAGAAGGACAACATTTAGGAAATACTTAAATTGATTAGAAACACGTTAAATTATGCAATTTTTAATACGCTAATTGAATGCAGCTTTTTAGCTGTTTAAGGGCCGCTTACTAGCTGTTTAAGAGTAGCTCATTTATCTCCTTGAGTGCAGCTCATTTGACAGTACCTTGCTTAATAATCCCTACTGTTTCTTAACTTAGTTTGCTAATTTTATATTAAAAAAAAAAATATAGTTATAGAGCCGACTCGCCTGATTGTTAGTTGGAATCCGATCCTTGTTCACTGTGCAGTAGTTCTCTGTAGTTCTCTCACGACACGAATTATCCGGCGAAAGTCGCGTGCACCGGTCCAGCACCGGTCCAGAAGCACGTGTTTGTTGTCATTATCTTGGCGGCCATTTGTAATTTGGTTGTTATGGGTTTTACCGAAAACAATATTCAGTGTGTAAGCTGTCTGTTCTCGATGGTTTTCTCTCCTTCTTTTCCTTCTCTAGCAAACATCAAAACTATCTGTGACATACAGGGTAGATCCTCAACTTCTTACTCTTTTGCACACTCTTCAACAACAAAATCAGCTATAGGGACAGTATTCGGCACTTTGTAGTCTTAAGAGCAGCATTTTCTGCAATGCTGATATCGCTCGGTACAAATTCATTAGAGTTAGCTAATGCCCCCAGAAGTGGCCCAAGGTGAGACAAAGTAGTTAGGCAGTTAGAAGCAATCAATTCGTCCACACTTTGCTAATATATGTGAGCTCCGGCTTCGGCTGATTAGTCTCCAGCAAGTTGTGCAAACCTGCGGCCAACCTCCCTCTTTCGATCTCGCACCATTAAACGGTTAATTTATCGCCAATTCACACGTTAATTACACTCCACCGTGCGCCACACAACCTCACCCCCACCGTCTCGAAGGCGGTTAAACGTCAGACGTCAGGGGCCAAATGAAAACAGCGCTCTACTCCCGATTGAAGGTCAGACGGAGAGTGGGGTGCGAGGTGCGTCGGTGTCCGTCCTCCGGTCGTGTACCGCAGAAGAGAAAGTATGGTGGGCTCGCTCGGAGAGCCCCTTCTTTGACCTCTCGGCGATTCCAATCGAAAAACTGGAAAACGAAACCGCCGAGTGTTTGCAAAATGGTCGTGATGGTCCCCCACTACAACGACTTGTCAAAGTGGAAACAGGTTTTCAGAGTTTGGCCAATTTTAATAGCTCAATCGAGAAAGTGTTCCCGGGACAGCCAGTTGCTTCTGCGAGACGACCAACTCAAGCGAACGAGTGAAAGTGGTACACTTTGAAGGAACGTGAGCCCTAACAAAAAATGGTGTCTGATGTATATGTTCTAAAAAGGTGGGATTTGATACGGAGATGTTGTCGCAGCGTTTCGGACGAGTCCCGAATGTCTGTAAGGTTCGCCAGTAGCTCATCAATTCCAAAATGTTGGACCTCTTTCAACATTCTAGCACTGTTCCTCCAGAAAAAAAATACCTGGAACCCGTGTGTGCGTCAACGCGACGGGGCAAAACTTCGAAGTTCGTCAGAATGTTAATGTCCCGAATACTCTGCTGGGCTCAGCAACCGCCACCTCGGCCACAGTCTTGTTTAAAATTTCACGCACGATTGACTTCTTCCGAGAAGCCGAGCAAAATGTTGGCGACGCAAGAAGCGACCACAAGAGCAAGAGTAAGAAATATGCCCCGACCAACCGCGCACTGGCAGAGTTGTCGCGAGCAGGAAACGGCCGCGCTCTGGTTGTTGGAAAGACTCTGGTCCTCCTCACCCGGTACATGCATGAGCCGCGACCAACGCACACTTCATATTTCACATTCGCTTTGCCGCCGTTGTGCATCGCTGGCTAGAGCGTTGTGTGTTATTTAGCCGTCCCATACAACTGCCTCCGTATGTGTGTGTGTGTGTGTGTGTGTGTGTGCGTGTGTTTGCACGGGACTTTTTCTCACATCGGTGCGAACACATGCTACCGTATAATTTTACGATGTCGCGTCTACCACCCACCAAGCGAATCCATCGTTTTCGTTCACCTCCGACGACGACTCTGCAGTCATGTGAGCTATAATTAGAAGCCTAATCTTTGACTTTGCCTTTTCTTTTCACGCCTCACGAAGGCGGCGTAATAATGGATTTTTTTTGTTTGTGGTTGGTTGACTGCTTGCCCCTGTTCACTGGTTTCCTCCTCACGCAACTCGCGCGGTCGCATCTCTTTAGACTTCGCACACTCGAGTCTTAAACCGGTCCGGGTCTCGTCTGTTCGTTTGTTGAAGCTTATGTTTTGTTTCCTATTAACGATCTCTGTCTTGTTTTGACACCGGTGTGGTCCTCCGCTTGTGAACCCGGCCGGCAGTACGGTTGAGCTCTGAGACATTATTACTCACCCAATCGCTGCTCCCTAAAACGGCCATAAAACGTTAGTGTCATAGGGTGCCGCTGGTGTGGTGGATGTTTATAAACTCGTTTCGTAGTCGGCAGTCTCTGGCCCCAACATGGATTAGCCGCATCGGGTAGTAAGTAACAGCCAAACCACCATCTCACACATCATTGTGCATCATGCTTCTCGCTCGTTCTCTCTCTCTCTCTCTCTCTCTCATCTGTCACTGTCAATCGTTTGTACTCCGTTAGACACGGGTGTGACGATAGTTACACGCGGTGAAAGATAAGCTTCTGGTGTTACCTTCTCCGTTGTTGCTACATTTTCGGAAAGGGATTTGTCAGCCCAGCTGTCACAATGATAATAGAGATTGTTTAGTGTATCGGTTTACATTGACATCGGAATTTCGAAGCTAGACCAGCAGCAGGAACCAGTTACTGCTGCTAAGATTCTTCAAGAATTCTTACAATTCTAGACTGCCCTATTTGTCTTTATAGGGGAGAAAATTGTGGTTGTGAACAAGTAAGGTCATATCTCTTCATCTCGTTGTATGTGTTGAGTTCCGAAGGGTCCTCCTCTATAAATACAAGCGTCTACAATAAAGTTCGTGAGGTCCTAGTTTTCCTCGTCCTGATAGGAACTCTGAGGCAGCTTGCCTGCTTTGTAATTGTAGCCCCTAATCTCTATCTCACGCAATATTGGTAAACGTTGGTAAGCACATGCATAACCCCACTGTCAATATAGACAATTATCCCCGTTTTCAAAAACGGGATCACATCGCACATTTTGACATCTCGCCCGCTCGGGTAATAGAGATAAATTTAAAACATATAGCGTCCACTTGCTCTCCGGTGTTAAGATGTCACACCCGTACAACAACGAGCATCAAAGGGTGTGTGGACGACCAACATGCGATGCTAGAGGAGTGAGTGTGTCGTACACGACGGACGCTGTACGACAAAGTTGTCTGGTAATTAATGCCAACACACACACACACACACACACACACACACATACACACCGTTATGTGTCAACCTTCGCTTGGTCCAACCATGAGTCTGCATCTGTTTTGATCCCACCGAGAAAAGGGAGATGACGCTAGTGGTGGATGGATATCTGCCTAACCTATCCCTACCAGTGTCGACTCACCTTCCATCTCATCCGGGAGAATGTTTCATGATCGGCGCGCGCGCGTGTGTGTGTACGTGTCTGCTGGGTGGTGTAAAACCAGCGGCGGCAGCAGCAGCAGCAGCAAAAGCGCACACCAGAATCGAATGAAATACCGATTATGTGCCAATAAATTTCCACTTTACGCTTACGTTTCTCGCAGCGCAGATATTTACCCGCTAGTTCGCTTTTAGCGCGTCCTGTTGCCCCCGGTCAGCGCGCGTCGATGTAAGGCGGTGATGGTAGTGGGAAGCTAATCGGTACCTGATTGAAGCGAAACGAGCGGAATTTATCGCTAATTTTCGGAATTTGACCGAACGCTAACCTGCGCACTCCCGTCGGTTGGGCTGTTTTCTGGGAGGTCCTCTGCTGTTATGTCTGCATCAATTGGTCTGCCGGTGCACTACTGAGGGCTTACCGATAGATGGTGGATTACGATGCCATCTGGGCTGGAATGTGAGATGCAGGGCGATAAATTACTTGGATCTGTGTGGTAATGCACTTAACAATCAATAACTGATTGTAATACCTGTCAAATCGCTCGTTGGAAATCCCAGACTTTACACTCGTTAGAAATCCAGATATTGGAGGTTCCTCCAATGTTGTATCGTTAGAAACCCCCGGACTCTTTATCCAGATATTAGAGGTCCTCACTACAAATGACTCCACAAGACGATATGGTCCTTGGATGTTATCCAATGAATATTGGTGCTATAAAAAAAAAGATCAAACTACTCCTCACTACTAAACACCACCGTCAATTACTACTCATGTGTACCTGATGATCTCTGATGACTCTTAAAAGCAAAACACCCTAAATCTGCTCACCACTCTTTATCTTCCGATGATGGGAGCCCCAACGGCAGAATGATGCCGGCCGCCTACTGTCAATCGTACTGTGGCCAAACCGACTGTGCACAATGCGTAGGATTTCGCTGCTTTAATGTCTCTGCTTCGTTGAGGCTAGGAGCGGTTTATTTATTTTTTTTGTGTTTGGAAGGCAAGTGCTCGTTACCGTAGCGACTTCATTCACTTCGGTGTAATCTGGGGTCCGGTGGGTTGTTAACGTTACTTTTTATTTAAAGACCGACAAATGGATGGAATGTGGGGAGGAGGGTGCCATAAAAATAATCATTAACTTTAATGTCATCTGCTCATCTGCCTTGACTCGCTCGGTTCGGTTGTTTCGTGGGTTGTGCGCTTCGTTTCTCTTTCCTTCTTTACCGCCGAGCAGTTTGCCGAGGATTATTACCCTTCGGAATGTTGGCGAAGTACGTGTGTGTGTGTGTGCGTGTCTTTTGCTTTGTAGCAAGAAAAAACAAACAACACAGAAGGCACAACATTTCTGAACCGC
>KZ062568.1:4105-31803 GCA_002091835.1 Anopheles maculatus | reverse complement strand
TCCGATAGTGTACGCTTTAAAGTGTGCTCTCCTAGAAAATGGCGCGCAGCACATTTGGGCGAAGACGGATGAAAATCAAAGTGTGTGCATACTTTACAGCAGCGGAAGAAAAGAGGCAAATCGTGAAACTTTTCCATCGTTCACACCCCCCGTCCCCATCTCTTCCCGGTTGCGGAACCGTATCTTGCCTTTACCTAATGTCTCAGCGCCTTTCGCGGATGTTAGTGTAGATTTTCCATTTGTGCGATTCTCGAAGACGGCTAATAAAGGCGAGTGAACGAGACAACTCGCGCTGTGTCCTTTTCATCGCATCTAGACTGAGGGGCTGAATGTTCCCAGACTCTTGCACAGCTTTTCCTGCGGACTCGCCGACAACAGGCAAAAGACGCCCGAGTCCTGCAAGGGAGCGCAAGGGAGGGAGTGGGCGATACGGTGCTGAAGAAATTATTCCGAGATAAAATAAATTACCGAACGATAAAGTTGGATGAAAAAGCCATTATAACTTTTTCAAATTAAATTATTAGTATACAGCTTTGTGTAGTAGGTGTGGGCGATACGGTGCTGAAGAAATTATTCCGAGATAAAATAAATTACCGAACGATAAAGTTGGATGAAAAAGCCATTATAACTTTTTCAAATTAAATTATTAGTATACAGCTTTGTGGAGAAGGGGATGTGTATGGTGTAGATAGGTGTGGTGAGGAGGTGAGTTGTTGCTGCTGATGGTGTGCCGGTGGTGGTATCCTTTCTCGCACGGTCGGTGTGTGTGTGTGTGTCCTTCTTCCCGGCAGCAGATGAGATTGCAGTGCAGTTTCGCTTCTGCAGCGAAGGTTTTTTTTTTGTCAGGTTCTTCTTCGGTGGGTTGAAAGAAAAAGCGGGCAACTTTGCCGTACATTTTCGGATAGCGTACGTTCGCGTTGAGCAGGTTTTTGGGGTGGATGTAACATTGTGGGAGACGAGAAGTCGAGACGAGCTGGCAGGCAAAAGTGTATTTCGTTCGCATTACGAATGCGCTTCGAAGAAGGAACTGCTCGAGGCAAAAGTTCGCAGGGCAAGCATAATAATGGTGAACAACTTCCGTACCATCGGGCCGGGTAATCCTGGGTGTGCGGTAGGATAGAGTCCCGGGAGTTGGGTGTTATTTCTGTTTCCTTCGGTTGCTCACTTCTACTAGGAACGTAAGCATTGCATGCACCAACACCAGCAGCGAATCATTTCGCTGCTACCGAGCCACCAAAAACGCTTGTTTCAATGTAAGGACGCTGAAGACACTGGGTTTGTTGAGGCACTTTCCTATTCGGCAACTTTGTACGCTTATTTATGACACGCCAGAAGGTCTAGTGCAGTTTTGGAGGGTGACTCGTGCAAGGTTTGTGATGTCTGCAGTTTTCCTGCAAGTGCCAGAGTTCCTGGAAATGTCTTACAGGGCGAGGTTCCTACACCTAAATGCATTCTGTTACACCCTACCTGTGTGTGTGTGTGTGTGTGTGTGTCAGGCAGTACATAGAGATCCCTTCCCACGTTCAAACATACACCTCACCAAACTTCACCCCCAGAAAAAAAACACTTAATGAAATCATTTCAATTAAGGAAAATGGCGCTCACACCGCGTGTTACCCATCAAGGTAGGTAGGTAGTGTGTGCTTTTTTGCCCATTTTCCCGTAAAAGTTAAACTCTACCCGGAGAAATTAGTTCGCACCGAAGCTCCGACGAAGATAGACGTTCGCAGTTCGTAAGCAAAATCTGCTTGGGTGAATTTTGGACGGCGTGTTACGTGCCGGGAGAGCTGGTTGCTCGTTCCATCGCCCATTTCCATGACACATGCGCCGTCGGACGGCGGCCAGAATATGGCAGCGCATCCGTATATATTTTTTTTTTTGGTGCTGCTTCTGCTGACCCCAACAAACGCTCCCGGTGGTCCTCGGATCTTTTTGTCGGTTGTGTTCGGTACATGCATTTCGGCACGGTTTTGCCAAACAGCGAAAACGATGGAGAGCAGCGAACTGTTATACACTGAAACCTGCCGACATCGGGGAAGGAGTGTTAGCCACGGTGTAGAATTTGCTGGACACCGTTGCCGTTGGTAACTCGGCGTCGGTTACGAAGGAATGTACTTATCCTGGAGATGGATGCGTAAACGGCGAACAGCGGGAAGGAGAGCTATGTGAAGAGTAGCTAAAATGGATTCCGGTAAAATCGTTGTAATCTCTTCGCAGCTCACCGAGGATATCTAAAACTCGGGGGGGATCGCTTTTTTTTCGCCTGGCTTCGAATCAGATCCCCGGCAGACGAGAGCTGACGTGTTTAGAATGAAAGTGGAATCCGATTTGCTTCCCTAACTATTGTCCGGATTGGGTGTGCAGGACACACGATGAAACGGTGTGTGAAAGCATCCGTACCTACTACTACAGCTTGCAGCTGTCAGTAGCTCCCTGTACTACCAGTCGCCGCCATCTTCACCACACAACACTGTTCGCGACTCGGAACGACACCGTGTGGAGTACATATTTTCCACCACAAACGCTGTAGCTATGTGTATGTGTGTGTGTATGGCTCACTCCCATCTTTCGCCAAGCCATCATCTCTGCTATTCCCGCAGTATTAAGTCTCCTACTACTACTGCCACTCTGGATGAGGATATTACGAGTAGGGGCGAATTCGACAACCGAACTCTCAGTGTAATGAAATAAATCGAATCAGAGTCCGCATTTGCATAAAGGGGTTTGAGGCTTCCTGCATCAAACGGGTACCTCCCGGAGTCTCTGTGTTCGCATACCGAGCTTATCTTCCGTCTGACAGACCGGGGGCGGGGGCGCGAACAACTACTCGCCGGATTGGTTAGGATCTCGGCTTTGGCGGACCAACGATGCACTAGGTACCGGTCTGTATCGACACGTACCGTGCAACATACCGTAGCTCTAATCTGCGGTACGGAACTCAAAGAGAGCTGTGGTGCGAGACGGAGATGACTTCTTTATCCTTTCTGCCCGTAGTGACTGGTGCTGTGTGTTCTGCTCGGTCCGGAAAAGCGACCAGGGAAAGGTTTCACAAGTTGGCACCTTTTCTGACCTTGGTTCCGGTGTGTGGGAGATACATTCCTCCTTCCATATTGGAGATGATGATTGTCGTATCGTAAATTCTACCTTCTGGCAGACCAGCCCCAGCAGGGAAACGATGCTGTGTGCGAATGAGGTAATTTGCTTGTGGAACGTAGTTAGGTTAAAATCTTCCATTCAATCTTCTCTCTGCCTACCACAACTCCGAAAGGAGGAGAATGGTGTGTAACTACGGTAGATGCTTTATACGAGCATAAACTTCTTCCTGAGCTAGAGAAGCGTGTGTGTGTGTGTGTGTTGGGCTTAACCCCTTGAGCTACTAGCTCGAGCAGCAGGCACTGGTGTAATGGACACAAATTGTTATTTTAGCACGGGAGTGTGTATGGTGAGATTATCTATTTATATGAATCACTATTAGGGTTCCTAGAGCATCGTCTGCTTCGGAGAACTAGACGAAACTATTGCCACAACCGGTACGGGACCTCTCGGTACAGTAATATGATTACAGTCACTATATTATTGCCTCCCGTGCTACTTCGCATTAGTGCTCCGATAGTGTACGCTTTAAAGTGTGCTCTCCTAGAAAATGGCGCGCAGCACATTTGGGCGAAGACGGATGAAAATCAAAGTGTGTGCATACTTTACAGCAGCGGAAGAAAAGAGGCAAATCGTGAAACTTTTCCATCGTTCACACCCCCCGTCCCCATCTCTTCCCGGTTGCGGAACCGTATCTTGCCTTTACCTAATGTCTCAGCGCCTTTCGCGGATGTTAGTGTAGATTTTCCATTTGTGCGATTCTCGAAGACGGCTAATAAAGGCGAGTGAACGAGACAACTCGCGCTGTGTCCTTTTCAGCGCATCTAGACTGAGGGGCTGAATGTTCCCAGACTCTTGCACAGCATTTCCTGCGGACTCGCCGACAACAGGCAAAAGACGCCCGAGTCCTGCAAGGGAGCGCAAGGGAGGGAGTGGGCGATACGGTGCTGAAGAAATTATTCCGAGATAAAATAAATTACCGAACGATAAAGTTGGATGAAAAAGCCATTATAACTTTTTCAAATTAAATTATTAGTATACAGCTTTGTGGAGAAGGGGATGTGTATGGTGTAGATAGGTGTGGTGAGGGGGTGAGTTGTTGCTGCTGATGGTGTGCGGGTGGTGGTATCCTTTCTCGCACGGTCGGTGTGTGTGTGTGTGTCCTTCTTCCCGGCAGCAGATGAGATTTCAGTGCAGTTTCGCTTCTGCAGCGAAGGTTTTTTTTTTGTCAGGTTCTTCTTCGGTGGGTTGAAAGAAAAAGCGGGCAACTTTGCCGTACATTTTCGGATAGCGTACGTTCGCGTTGTGACCAACTTCCGTACCATCGGGCCGGGTAATCCTGGGTGTGCGGTAGGATAGAGTCCCGGGAGTTGGGTGTTATTTCTGTTTCCTTCGGTTGCTCACTTCTACTAGGAACGTAAGCATTGCATGCACCAACACCAGCAGCGAATCATTTCGCAGCTACAGAGCCACCAAAAACGCTTGTTTCAATGTAAGGACGCTGAAGACACTGGGTTTGTTGAGGCACTTTCCTATTCGGCAACTTTGTACGCTTATTTATGACACGCCAGAAGGTCTAGTGCAGTTTTGGAGGGTGACTCGTGCAAGGTTTGTGATGTCTGCAGTTTTCCTGCAAGTGCCAGAGTTCCTGGAAATGTCTTACAGGGCGAGGTTCCTACACCTAAATGCATTCTGTTACACCCTACCTGTGTGTGTGTGTGTGTGTGTGTGTTGCAGGCAGTACATAGAGATCCCTTCCCACGTTCAAACATACACCTCACCAAACTTCACCCCCAGAAAAAAAACACTTAATGAAATCATTTCAATTAAGGAAAATGGCGCTCACACCGCGTGTTACCCATCAAGGTAGGTAGGTAGTGTGTGCTTTTTTGCCCATTTTCCCGTAAAAGTTAAACTCTACCCGGAGAAATTAGTTCGCACCGAAGCTCCGACGAAGATAGACGTTCGCAGTTCGTAAGCAAAATACAAAAAAAAAAAACAACAAAACCTAGACGTAAAACCTTCTTTGTATATCGTGTATTCGCTATGCTCGGGGATGCTGCTGCTTGGGTGAATTCTGGACGGCGTGTTACGTGCCGGGAGAGTTGGTTGCTCGTTCCATCGCCCATTTCCATGACACATGCGCCGTCGGACGGCGGCCAGAATATGGCAGCGCATCCGTATATATTTTTTTTTTTGGTGCTGCTTCTGCTGACCCCAACAAACGCTCCCGGTGGTCCTCGGATCTTTTTGTCGGTTGTGTTCGGTACATGCATTTCGGCACGGTTTTGCCAAACAGCGAAAACGATGGAGAGCAGCGAACTGTTATACACTGAAACCTGCCGACATCGGGGAAGGAGTGTTAGCCACGGTGTAGAATTTGCTGGACACCGTTGCCGTTGGTAACTCGGCGTCGGTTACGAAGGAATGTACTTATCCTGGAGATGGATGCGTAAACGGCGAACAGCGGGAAGGAGAGCTATGTGAAGAGTAGCTAAAATGGATTCCGGTAAAATCGTTGTAATCTCTTCGCAGCTCACCGAGGATATCTAAAACTCGGGGGGGATCGCTTTTTTTTCGCCTGGCTTCGAATCAGATCCCCGGCAGACGAGAGCTGACGTGTTTAGAATGAAAGTGGAATCCGATTTGCTTCCCTAACTATTGTCCGGATTGGGTGTGCAGGACACACGATGAAACGGTGTGTGAAAGCATCCGTACCTACTACTACAGCTTGCAGCTGTCAGTAGCTCCCTGTACTACCAGTCGCCGCCATCTTCACCACACAACACTGTTCGCGACTCGGAACGACACCGTGTGGAGTACATATTTTCCACCACAAACGCTGTAGCTATGTGTATGTGTGTGTGTATGGCTCACTCCCATCTTTCGCCAAGCCATCATCTCTGCTATTCCCGCAGTATTAAGTCTCCTACTACTACTGCCACTCTGGATGAGGATATTACGAGTAGGGGCGAATTCGACAACCGAACTCTCAGTGTAATGAAATAAATCGAATCAGAATCCGCATTTGCATAAAGGGGTTTGAGGCTTCCTGCATCAAACGGGTACCTCCCGGAGTCTCTGTGTTCGCATACCGAGCTTATCTTCCGTCTGACAGACCGGGGGCGGGGGCGCGAACAACTACTCGCCGGATTGGTTAGGATCTCGGCTTGGGAGCACAAACGATGCACTAGGTACCGGTCTGTATCGACACGTACCGTGCAACATACCGTAGCTCTAATCTGCGGTACGGAGCTCAAAGAGAGCTGTGGTGCGAGACGGAGATGACTTCTTTATCCTTTCTGCCCGTAGTGACTGGTGCTGTGTGTTCTGCTCGGTCCGGAAAAGCGACCAGGGAAAGGTTTCACAAGTTGGCACCTTTTCTGACCTTGGTTCCGGTGTGTGGGAGATACATTCCTCCTTCCATATTGGAGATGATGATTGTCGTATCGTAAATTCTACCTTCTGGCAGACCAGCCCCAGCAGGGAAACGATGCTGTGTGCGAATGAGGTAATTTGCTTGTGGAACGTAGTTAGGTTAAAATCTTCCATTCAATCTTCTCTCTGCCTACCACAACTCCGAAAGGAGGAGAATGGTGTGTAACTACGGTAGATGCTTTATACGAGCATAAACTTCTTCCTGAGCTAGAGAAGCGTGTGTGTGTGTGTGTGTTGGGCTTAACCCCTTGAGCTACTAGCTCGAGCAGCAGGCACTGGTGTAATGGACACAAATTGTTATTTTAGCACGGGAGTGTGTATGGTGAGATTATCTATTTATATGAATCACTATTAGGGTTCCTAGAGCATCGTCTGCTTCGGAGAACTAGACGAAACTATTGCCACAACCGGTACGGGACCAGTGGGTTTAAGCAAGCTGCCTCTGTGCTCGGGGAAGCCACGACCGTACCGTACTGTGCCACACCCTTTGGAGGAAGTTGTCTAATTGGTTTGTTTGCAAGAGGCAAACTATAAAATGGCTGCGGTAAGCGATTCGAAACGGTAAAGTTTTGCATGTCCTACCGGCATCAGCGGGAAGCAGAGACGAAGGTGATGGTGATCGCCTCCGTCGCGGGTGTCATCATAAGTTTTATTGCTTTACGCGCACGTTAATTGGCTATAGCCCCTCCCCCCCCCGCCCCCGAGCTTGGTTCACTCGTGATTCCCCGGTTTACTGGTGTTGATCCTGCTTACGGGTGATCGAGGTTTCCTTTGCCATGTTTAGTTGAATTATGTATTAGTATCGTTGTCATTTGCACTGTTAATTGACTAGTTAATAGACCGCTAAGAGACTGTTAGATGATTTCAATGCATTTTACTTCCCGTCCCATACCGGTTGCGTGTATTTGCTTGCACATATTGTTGATCACCTTACAACACACTTTGTGTTTGTTTGTGTGTGTGTGTGACCATCATCCTGTGCATTATTATTACGATATGGCGCTATTAAAAGTAGCTCTAAGCACCCTTCAAAGGCTATATAAATAGATTTGCTCTTCAGCAAACATGCGAATAGAAAAGCGAATGCAATCAACTTTCGTCTGCCACGTAACCATGCGAATCAAAACCATAAAAAAAGGAATAAAAACACACACACACACTGTGCCAGGAGTTGGGGGTGATGGGGCAAAAATTGTGCAAAAAGATGTGAAATCCTCTGTATCCTTATAGTCAACTCCTTTCTCGCCAACGGCACAGTGGGCATTTGCTGGGAGAAAAGTGGCACAAATTAATTTAGGGTTTTTGTTCACTTTTTTTAAGTTTTTAAATTAAAGTACAGTGTTAAATAAATAAAAAATATACAAAATATTATGTTTCTAATCCAACATAATTTTAATAAACAACACTTCAATGTTCGAACTGTAAAATAAAATTAAATTATGAAATCATTTTTTTTATGCATCTTGAACCAAATAGAAATCTTTACAAAAGCTTTGCTCATACATACATTAAATTTGTTAAATATAATCGTAACTGTAACTGCAAATGTGAAAATGTTTGTATAACATTTTAACAAAAGCAAATTTACTTACTTCGTGTCAGTTCGCTGTAAAACATCGTATGTGACAGACCGTTCTTGCAGATTAAAGCATTTCATTACATCTGACGTAACGTTCAGTTTTTTTATCTTTAAACATTTTACAATACTTATTTGAATAAATAACCGACAGTTTAGAATTACGGCTTAATAAATATAATTTTAAAATGCTTATTTGGCAAAATACAAATTAAAAATATAAGACATAGAAAGTGTTATAAAGACACACTTTTCAATATGAATTGTTCATGTGGAAAACACAATTATATGCGTATTTTTAGATGAAAATCTGTCATATTGTGCCAAATAATTTTAACCCAATTTTTGCTGTACGGTGTCCACTGTGCCCACTGGTCGTGTCGTGTGTACCGACAGTGTCGGTGGATCGGTTTGGGACATAATCGTATCGAAAACGGGGAAAAGAACCCTTGGCTATATATCGACAATCGAGCCAGGTTTGGTGGAGCATAGCAACCGGTTTTCGAAATTGAAATCCGCACACACCGTCAGCTTCGCATCTCTCAAAGTGGTAGAGTGCACGTGCGCACACACACACACACGTGCTCGCAATTGGAAAATATGCTAACTCTCCAACAAACGCTGCAGGAATTTATCCTTCCCGTTGAAACGAATACCGAGGACGAGATGATGGAAGAAGCGAACAGAAGCAAAAATGGAAGACATCGCAGCTTTTTATTTTGCTCGTGTTTTCGGTGGCGTGACAGGTAACCGCACACACACACACACACAACATAGTAGGTTGGTTGGGTAGGTGCACCATCGTACGAGTACGGTGTAGTATGCAAATATTGCTCTGTGTCTCTGGTTTTGTTGCAAGCACATCCAAACGGCGATGCAAGGATAATGGTAGGGATTTACTCGTTTCTACTTTTTTTGCCTCTTCTTTTGCTTGCTTGTTTGGTATTTCAATCCCTTCGGCTTCAGTCATATTTTGGTACTCTAAATGAAATCACAATACCAGTTCTCCATTCTTTGCTGCTATCTCGCTACTTCTCGCTTCCTATCTGCCTACTGCCGGGCATTTGACGTTCCGGTGTGCGCGCACTGTTGTACGAGGGATAGAGTCACTGCATAAGGTTATCCGCTCCGCTGTATTGATGCTAGGAATTGGAATAAACCCTCTTCAACTACCAAAACCCCTTGGAGGCATGTACACACAGAGACACACACAAGTAGAACCACAACAGTGAGCCAGTTGACTTCTGTCCTCCGGTGGTACTCTCTTATATCCGGTAGGACACACTGGATTGGGTGCTACAATTTTCTCTCCTTGTGTTCTGGCAGTCGCCATGTTTGCACAACCGGGTAGCGTGTGCATCTCCCATAAGCTGTACAGGCTCTTAAAAATCAAATTTTGGATCAGAACCGAGAACGGTGGTACCATATCACGTACATGTATATAGCCCGGAGCTGTGCTCGGAAGCGATATCATCTGCCGTCGATTTGTTTTTTTCGTTGGAGGTCGTCTATTTTTCCTGCAGGTTGATAAAATGTACGCATGTGTTGTGTGTTGTTTTGGAGATGTACCAGCGACACAACTGGAACAGCGTAAGATCCACCTCCCGGTGAGATCCTCCGACAATTTCGGAAACATCTGATGCAATCCACCCTTACGCAGACGACGACTACACATCGGTTCCATGATCCAGACATAACCGACGGTGGAACGGCGCTAGCGTGTTCTTTAACGCTCGTCACGTACTTTCGGCCGGTTGCAAAATCGTTCACTAGCAAACGATGCCGCTCTTCAGCCGAGCGCTCGACAAACCCCGTGTTGACATGGCAACATCAGCGCTGGACTCTTACGCTACGCAGCCAAGAACACACAATGTGTTTTGCTCGGTGCAAAACCGCTCGGTGTTTCGCCGTTTGCGTGTGGATTTGTGTGTGTGTGTGTGGGTTTGTGTGCATTCTCAGGTGTGTTGGGCTAGCGTGTATCTCGCATTTGGTAAGGCTTAGAAATGGTACCGTGAGACGAAGCAGCTTACTGTTGGAGAATCGCGTCCATGCTCTGAACTGAACGACGCGAAAAAGAGGATTTCATCTCTCCCCGATTGTAATCGACGAAGCACTAGCCGAACCGATTGTAATATTTGACAGGTAGGCGCAAGGAAAGTCAATAAAGTCTCGGGCATGTGTTTGAAGTAATCATGGGACAATCAACAGACTGGTAGTACTGCGGATTAGGATGGATCGCAATATCTATTACCCCTATCGATTACGTAGCATGATGGACATTTTGACATCTCGTACTCGTACTATGTCAGATTGATCTCCTAAAACCCGAGTCTAGGTAAAGAGTTGTAGCGTTTTCAGTGTTCAACAGTGTTTTGTGGTTAAGAAATCATCTTTTTACTACAAATGATTTTAATACACTTATGTGGGGGGTCTGATTAGCGCTTATTATCCAACTACGTGACAGCAATACGACTGGCAAGCCATAAGATGGCCGGTATAAGCTCTGCAGGGACATTAACCCAACAAGAGATCTTTAGAGCCTATGATGACTTTCGTGAGAATACCGGATAAACTCAACTATCCTGTTGTTGAGTCGTGTGTCCTAAAACCTTGATGAATATCTAAAACAAACTGAGTGACTGCTTAGAATACTTATCGTGTTTTCTTAGTTTTTTCGACTTGCTTTCGACAGTGACTGTTGTTAATTTGTAATCTTCAACCTGAACCTGGTCTACCTGAGGTAATCTTCAAAGAGACTTCGTTTTTTTTGGGGAAATGAGTGTAGTGAGCTCTCTTGAGTAGCTTCATATACTTAAGCACCCAACAAAGACTCTTTTGTTTTCTTCTTTATCGCACTCTCATTCCCATAGTAGTGCTTCGTGTCATCTGTTCTACATGCCCCTGACAGCAGCATTAAAATTGCAATTTTGTTGATTTCTCTCGTGTTAAAAAATTCGTAAAAGCTTACATATAAAAGGCTGTGTAGTATATTCTACTCGGGAGGTGCGAAAAACCTTCCCCAACACAGCTTAAGGACCATTTCATGCCACACCGCATTACACCACAAAGTCTTCTCCACAAGGTGCAACCAAAAACAAAACAAAAAAACATGGACGGCACCGATGAGAAGCGAAAGTTATGCCGACATTTTTATCTCCTTGTAAAACTTCCAATCGAAGCGCACTAACAAATAAACCTGGCTCAAGATGGCACTATGAAACCTTCCGGAGATCTCTGGTACGTATTTTTTTTTATGAGTTATGGATATAAACTCCCCGGGATCAATCCACCCGTTTTGGACTATTTCACCCATCAATATGTGTTTTATGCTTCGCAACAAATTGATACCTAACCTTCATTGCATGCGGCTGTTTTTTTTTGGTGCTGGGTTTGAGTCTGTATGTGCGTGTCGTGTGCTCCCTTAGTCTCATAAAATCTTCCACCATTATTGCTTGGTAACTCACCAACCGTCAAGCGTGTATAGCTCGGCTGTGAAATCTTGCCATTCCGTCACTCAACAAATACTTAGGATGGCAGTTTTGTTTATTTGCGCCATTATTATATGGTTTCCTACGCTGCTTAGCAGCTTAATACGGGTTCTCTTGTTCCCCTAGCAAAAACAGACAGAGAAAAAAATCGGAAAAAAGGGGGCGAAAAAGGTAAAAAAGGACATAATGTGATTATTTTATAGCATATCCGTTTTCTTACGGGTTGGTTTTTGTGCGGTCTCTCACCACACAGTCTTTACGAAAGGACAACAAAAAATCTTACTCATTTTAGGGGAAGTTTTGGGAACGTCAAGAAAACAAGGGACCAAGAAGGATGCAAGCAACTTCCAAAAGGCAAAAAGCCAAGAATCGGAGACACACTTCGTAGAAGTAAAAGTCCGAGATGGGGGAAAGGAAAAGATTTTCCCTCGCCTCCCCCTACTATCCTTTCTGGTGCGCAGATGATGATGGTCGCAATAAAAAGTTAATACGATCCTCTCGAGCAGTCTCCGGTAAAAGGATGAAGCGCACCCTGCGTGTGTGTGTGTGTGTGGTTTTTGCTCTAAGCCAACGGGAGCATAAAAATGGGACGGAAACCGTCGGAAACGTTGGGCGAGACAATAATGTCGTCTTGGTGGCCCGCGGCCCTCAACCTTTTTTTGCTCGTTACTCGTCGGAGTAAAATCTGTTTTTGTTTTTCCTTTCCACGTGTTTTTTTTTTTACCATCCGTGTCGCCACTGGTAACCGTTTTTCCGCAACTATTCGGATTGTGTTGTGTTGTAGACGAACAGTTGTAGACAGGACATATTGTCGTTAAGCCTCCACCCCCTCCAACAGACGGTGCGGAGTTCGTTATTGTGTGCAAACTGACCATAAAAAAACACGGGCCGAGAAAATAAAGTGTGTCAAAATGGCGCTTTGCTGCTTGTTAGCGGTGGCAGGGTTACTTTGTTGTGTTTTTTTTTTGTATTTCTGTTTTACGACAGGTTAGCATTGGTTTAGTACAGTTTGTTTTTTGATCAAATTTAAACCTTTTTTTGTTTATACTAACTTTAAAATTATAATAAAAAAAGCAAAACAAAAACGAATACAATGTTACGATGTGTAAAGTTTAAAATACAGTGCCGTTCAATAGTATAAGACCACCTTCATTTCCCTTTTTTCATACTGATGCTCATAGGATTCATAGGAAAAAGTAAGAAAACGGATAGCATTTTAGGGTTATGGTAAGACGTTACCAGAATAATTATAGTTTTACTTAATATCTAACAAAAGTTGAACAAAAAACTGATATACACTACACAACTCTCATAATAACCGAACCCGAAGTACGGCTTAAAGTTTCAAAATGTCTCAAACGAGAACTATTTTTCTTCTTAGTAGTAAATTTGATGAATTGTCTTATCCTTAGGCAGTAAATAAAGGTAGACATTGTTAATTTTCGTAAGTCAAACAAAACCGGGTGCAATTTTCATAAGTCAATAAAAACTTCGTGTTTACTGTCGAATCGTCGGACACAAATTGATTTTATTTATTTGACATCTGACGTTTTGACGTTTTGACGCCAAGGTTCTTAAACTTCAGATGAGCCCACTCTAACCAAGATGTATAAATGACAGGTGCTTTTTTATGAATTTTTTGACGATAGTTTCGTCCTGAGGAATGTTGATGGTTTCCTAGATTTGATTTTACGATTCAAAATATTTATATTTAACAGTCGAAAAAAGGTAAACAAATGTTCGTTCGCATAATTTTAAATGATTTCCTCGATTTATTGTTCTATTCGAAAAATTAACAGACAATTTCAAATATATTTAAGACACGGTAATGAAACACTTCAGGACATAAACTAACATACCCAGGAAACCGTCTAAAAACTCACTTATCAGGCAATAAAACTACGTCACGGTCTTTGACAGAAGTGGCCGATACGGCCCACTGTCGACCAGCGTTTTTTTGTTTATACTAACTTTAAAATTATAATAAAAAAAGCAAAACAAAAACGAATACAATGTTACGATGTGTAAAGTTTAAAATACAGTGCCGTTCAATAGTATAAGACCACCTTCATTTCCCTTTTTTCATACTGATGCTCATAGGATTCATAGGAAAAAGTAAGAAAACGGATAGCATTTTAGGGTTATGGTAAGACGTTACCAGAATAATTATAGTTTTACTTAATATCTAACAAAAGTTGAACAAAAAACTGATATACACTACACAACTCTCATAATAACCGAACCCGAAGTACGGCTTAAAGTTTCAAAATGTCTCAAACGAGAACTATTTTTCTTCTTAGTAGTAAATTTGATGAATTGTCTTATCCTTAGGCAGTAAATAAAGGTAGACATTGTTAATTTTCGTAAGTCAAACAAAACCGGGTGCAATTTTCATAAGTCAATAAAAACTTCGTGTTTACTGTCGAATCGTCGGACACAAATTGATTTTATTTATTTGACATCTGACGTTTTGACGTTTTGACGCCAAGGTTCTTAAACTTCAGATGAGCCCACTCTAACCAAGATGTATAAATGACAGGTGCTTTTTTATGAATTTTTTGACGATAGTTTCGTCCTGAGGAATGTTGATGGTTTCCTAGATTTGATTTTACGATTCAAAATATTTATATTTAACAGTCGAAAAAAGGTAAACAAATGTTCGTTCGCATAATTTTAAATGATTTCCTCGATTTATTGTTCTATTCGAAAAATTAACAGACAATTTCAAATATATTTAAGACACGGTAATGAAACACTTCAGGACATAAACTAACATACCCAGGAAACCGTCTAAAAACTCACTTATCAGGCAATAAAACTACGTCACGGTCTTTGACAGAAGTGGCCGATACGGCCCACTGTCGACCAGCGCCATCACTTCATCTCAGTTGGGGCTTCCACGCTAGAGATTTGTACACTGAGTAAGAGTGAGTGAGTGAGTTAAATACCGGTTTCAAATCAGCAAAAAGAGTTTATTTCATTCTTTATACTTACTCACTCACTCTCTGTGCCGACTTCTAGCTCACTCTTTTCGGTTTTAGCTCACTCTTTTCATATTATAATTACTCTTTTCTAATACGAAAACAGTGAGTTAAAACCGAAAAGAGTAATTATAGTATGAATAGAGTGAGTTAAAACCGAAAAGAGTAATTGTAATATGAAAAGAGTGAGTGAGTGAGTATAAACCGAAAAGAGTGAGTTAGAAGTCGGAACAGAGAGTGAGTGAGTGAGTGAGTGAGTATAAACCGAAAAGAGTGAGTTAGAAGTCGGCACAGAGAGTGATGATAAACAGGATATTAAATGTTGTTTAGAAAATTACTTTTTAATGAATCTTTAAAGAGTGAGTTAAGGATTTAAATCGTTATAGTTACTCTTTTACTCTGATTTAAATCACTGAAAAGAGTGAGTTTTCTCATCTCTATTCCACGCGGATCTCTGTCAATGGGGACGGTCATCTGGCACTGTTGACATGACTCTCCGTGATATCTTTGAGGTTTATGTGAGTTCTGTTACTATAAACGATCTATAAGTGTCAACATCGTCTGTCATGACAGACCTCAAAATAGGTCGAAACCTTGAAGTTTTAATCAATGTTTGTTTAGCTCCAGAGTAATCTGTATTTGTGCAGTTTTTTTTTTCACCAGAAATAAAAAAATTGCTACACCTTAATTTCAATCCTTAAAATGTAAAATAAAAGCTTAGATGATCCTATTGTTTTGTCCGTCACTGTAAATCTTCATTATAC
The DNA here is from genome assembly GCA_002091835.1 of Anopheles maculatus. Lineage (NCBI taxonomy): Eukaryota > Metazoa > Arthropoda > Insecta > Diptera > Culicidae > Anopheles > Anopheles maculatus. The sequence continues at coordinate 16,463 of KZ062568.1, read as the reverse complement.
TGCTTGTACGAACGTCGACTCATTTTTATAAAATGTTTTAATACAAAATGTTACAAAAATGTAACGTTTTAAAGGATGAAACGTAAGCATATGCTTTGATGTTGCTTTTCCTTCTCGACTGTTTCACAATCAAACACAAACCATTTTTCTCATTCGCTAGTTTTATTCGCCATTTAATTTTCTCACCCTTCATTTTTCTGTTTCTTTCCGAAAAAATCCCTATATTTGAGCATTTGGCGGTCATTGTACAGATTACTTTTTTATTGCTGAACACACCGCCACCACCACGCTTTTGGTCGCCAGTTTTTCCACCCCTACGGCAGGGATCCGTAGGGAAGAAAAATCATATTCAAACGAAAGACAAGAAAAATCATCCCTTCGTCCTATAAACCACTCGTTGTGCACATCTTCAATCTTTACAAGAAGCGCACGAAAGTAAGATGCTGCTGCTGCTTGTGTTCGTTCTCTCCTCACGGCACACCCAAAAAAAAGGGATTGCGAGAGAGTCCTTTGCCATCGTTCCCTATCGCAGTCTCTAGTACGGATGTTTCGAACGTTTTTTCCTCACTTCTTCCCGGTGTTGGAAAGTGGTTTTTGGAAGTGAAATCCTTGTCGTTATATGTTTGCTTTCTCTCGCCCTCCATGTTTTAAAGCTATCTTTTCTCAACCAACCGAGGGGTTTTTTTTTGTACTCCATTCGCTTCGCATTTTCTTTGCTATCCTCCTCCTGGTGGTGACTTTCCCTTCGCTATCTGTGTATGGCAAGCGTTTACGGTCAGGATCGCGCATCAACCTCAAAGGAAAGCGTCTGAAAAAACAGATTGCGCTTTGTGCGAATTTGAGCGAAGAAAACTCGTTCGAATCGCGCTTCTATATAGAAGTCGGTGTCTTTTTAAGTAGTTTCTCTTTCGCCTTTTGCTCGTTTTTGGATGGTACCTAACCTAAGTCATCTCGTGTGTGTGTATGTGTCGATAGTGAAGGGTGGGGAGTTGGGAAAATGTTTATACACACAGTGATCATGTTGTGTTAAATCACTCGAGGGGCTCAAATCTACTCACGCTATAATGCGATAAATATCAGCAGATTTAGCAGCTGCCCACCCAACACCACCGGGAGTGGAAAAGTGTCGTCGACCCGGCGTCGGATGACGGGGAAAACGGACAAATTTCACTCCCACGCTACATTTTTTTGTTACGCCCTTGTTGTGTGTGGAGGTTTTTGTATCGTTTGTTTGTATTTCGGTTTGCTTATGGTTATTATTATCGGAACGTTTTGTTGCAGAGGCCTTCTTTTATTGTTTGGCGGTGGGTGGGTGAGTGAGGACGCTATAGAACAACGGTTAGGCGTGATATAATCACGATGACATCTTTATACGTTAGTCTTGTGTGTTTTTTTTTTGCTTTATTCAATTACAATAAACGTCTGATTTGACAGGACGCCGATAATTCGTGTTTTCCGATTATTCGGCCTACTAAGATTCTCCCCTAGCACCGATAGAAACATTTACAATGTGATGGGCGTTCGGAATTGGAGCTATATAGTTCCGATTCCGGTTCCAGATCCAATTTCGGAACTAATTACGAAAGCAGTTCCGGAACTAGGTCCGAAACAAATTTTGGAATCAATTCCGGAACCGACTCCGATATTAGTAAAGTAACTAGTTGTTACCAGCTTCCAGATCCTGAAGATTGTCCACTGTTTGACGTTGGATGCCTTTATACTCTTCAATGCCATTAAACAGTACCAAGGTCTTTTGTTCCGGTTGCGGAACCGATTAGAGATGAGAAAACTCACTCTTTTTAGTGATTTAAATCAGAGTAAAAGAGTAACTATAACGATTTAAATCCTTAACTCACTCTTTAAAGATTCATTAAAAAGTAATTTTCTAAACAAAATTTAATATCTTGTAATAACTCTCTGTGCCGACTTCTAACTCACTCTTTTCGGTTTATACTCACTCACTCACTCTTTTCATATTACAATTACTCTTTTCGGTTTTAACTCACACTTTTCATACTATAATTACTCTTTTCGGTTTTAACTTACTCTTTTCGTATTAGAAACGAGTAATTATAAAATGAAAAAAGTAAGTTAAACCCGAAAAGAGTGAATGAGTGAGTATAAACAGCACAGAGAGTGAGTGAGTAAGTATAAAGAGTGAAATAAACTCTTTTTGCTGATTTGAAACGATACTTTCACTTGCGGTATTTAACTCACTCACTCACTCTTACTCAGTGTACACATCTCTAGAACCGATACAAATCCGTAACCGAATTTGGAACCAATTCTGTAACCGATTCCGATGTCTTCTTCCATATACTGAAGATCTAGGCCTATCCGTTTTTGAAGTTTTATGTGTCTCTTTAATGTCTCGATTCTCAATTAATATCCAGAGCTTGTTTTATAGCACCACTAAATTAAGGTCCATTAATGTTGGAAAGAGCTCTTTCTAGCGACCTTCGCTCCGATATTGATTCTAATTCCGGAACTAATTCCGAAATCGAATCCAGAATCAATTCTGTAACCGATACCGAACCTACCTTACGGAATCGATTCCGACAAATTCGGAGCTAAAATCTTACATTTAAAACCACAAAACAGACGTTCCTTTGAGTCTTCATTAATGTCACTCGACAGTAGCGAATGGATCAACCCCCATCGTGCTATGAGTAAAGCAATTAATAATGGGAGCACAAATTATGGGAATTTTGCGTGTGCGTTCTTTTTTTTTCTCTCTCTCCCCCATGCCAACCTATTAATCTGTCCGTTGTTTCGCACAAAGAGACAGCAATGCTTTACAGCATCACCACATCATCACCCATCACCATTTTGCGGTCCACGGTTCCTCGTTGTCATTTTTATTTAGCGTTTTAATTTTCGCCTCCCTTTAACAGCTCTCGGAATTTGACGGTACCGTGTGTCTGTGTCTGTGTGTGTGTGTGTGTGCCGTTCGTATTGACATTTTCATTTTCATTGAAGTTTTTCATTAGCCGCAAAAATGGTGGATGAATCGCACGTGTGCTCGTTGAAAGTAATGCGCTCTCTGCTGCTCGGTGTTTGTGTCTTTTAGCACTTTTAGCATCAGCACCTTTTTTTTTTGGGGGGGGGGCGGGCTTGGGTTGAAATTTATTGACTCTTCTTATTATTATTTGCATCGCTGTGGTGCTATTTCATCGCGTTCTGGCTGGTCGCAGTAACAGTAACTTACCCAGCGCGGTTTGTTTGTTTATATGTTTGTTGTTTTTTGTTTTGTTTTGTATTTGAACAGTTTTTGAATGCGTTGCAGATGATTGGGGATGGTTTGGGGACACTACCGTTTGTTGCCGGTTGTTTCTTATTTTATTTTCCCTCGGTCTCGGTTAGCTATTTTACGACATGTGTTGTTTGGTTTGCTTGTTCAAACAACATTCCAGCGGCGGAAGATGGGCCAGTGCCGGCTGCAGTAGGGAGAGATGTGATGCCAAAAATAATGACACGATGTAGCTTTAATACACCCGACACCCGTTGTTTGTGCTTCCACGGACTCAAGTGGACTTCTCTTTTCATATGTGTATCGAAGTCTCTGTATCTTGTGTGTATAGCTTGTTGAAATGTGAGCAATAGTACTCTTGCACTAGGCAATTGAATCATATCTGTCATCCTTGACACTGTTGTTGAGTGCCCGCGGGAGAAAAAAAGAGCTGATAATTTGACACTTAGACGACGGTCGGCTAAGAGCCTAGAGTGAGATTTTAAAACAATTCTTTTCTTCTTGCTGTCGTTACAGGTAAGCAACTGGTGTGAGGAAAGTGTCATACTGCGTGTGAGAGAAAGGAACAAGCTGATCAGCAAAAAGGTAGAAGAGATATTCGGGTTGGATTTTACAGATACGTTACTGATAACGATGACAGCAGGTGCAGAGTTCGAATGGATGATTTCAGAGTTATGAGTCTCCTGCAAAAACCGTAGCCGTAGTTGATAACGACGTATAGAAGATCCAACAACAGTTCTCGTTTGTTGGTTCTTATTGACGTACTTTTATAGAACATTTAGACATCTATTGCTGTAACCGAGCTGTGTGACTTCGAGTTAAAGCCGGTGTCAAATGTCAGACCGCGTCTTCTCAAGCTTGTAGTGTCAGAGAACTCCTCATCGTTAGAGTTGTTGAGGTACCCCAGACTATTGTCATGTTCTCATCAATGTTAGAGCAAGTTTGCATTATGAAGTTGCAGTTATTTCTTGTGTTCTTAAGAATCCAATGATAAAATCGTGCTCTAAGTTTTTATCCAAACAACTTGTAGTGTCAGAGAACTCCTCATCGTTAGAGTTGTTGAGGTACCCCAGACTATTGTCATGTTCTCATCAATGTTAGAGCAAGTTTGCATTATGAAGTTGCAGAAATTTCTTGTATTCTCTAGAATCCAATGATAAAATCGTGCTCTAAGTTATTGTCCAAACAATGACAATTCTGGTTAATATTTATGGAGCGTTGTTTCTGGAAGACTTCTCAAGGAGAAGTTTGAAAGTTTGATAGAAGATGGGATATAGATGTAGAGTTCTATACAACAGTAGTACAACAAGATAAGGAAGATATGTCACAAATTTCTTCTTGTTCAACACCATCCATACCTGTTGGTTTGTGACCCTTCCTTTGGAGGCATCCAAACAGGGTGCTCCAGTTGGAGTTATAAATACCACCAAACAAAGTTGCTGGGTCATCTCTTCGCTCCAACTTTACACTGATCTTAAGCCAATGGTTCGCAACCTTCACCTTCGATCTTCTACCAGACTCGCTGTTCGTGAGAGTCCTCTCGTAGAACGATCGAGTAGGAAGGTTAATATTGGAGTCAATAAATTCACGTCCATTTATATCCTCGTCCCCAATGCGCGCATTCTTTTTAGCTCTATCTCGCTTTCTTTCTGTATTTGAGTTTGGTTCCATCTGCAGCCACAAATCCAGTAGTTGGTCAGGGTCCGCTTGTATTGTACCTCCTTGTTCTTACAATCAATTCGTTTTGTTGCTCACCGCGAACATCACAAGATTTTGCAACATTATACTCTGTGTGTGTGTATGTGTGTGTGTGTGTGTGAGTGTGTGTAGCTGTGATATCCCACTTTCTCTCTCTCTCTCTTTCTGTTCGCCATTTTTTGTGTGGAATATAGCCGTCGTAGCCGTTGGTGTATCGTAAAAGGTTGATAAACAATTAATTCCCGTATAAATTATACTATCGCCGGATCGGACACAGTCGGAACAAACACTCGGCAGGATGGCTCTTTGCTGATGCAGGCGCAAAAGCGTGGGCCTTGCTTCGTGCTGTTGTTGTGTGCTCGTTTTGTGGTGTGTCGTCCAACGTTGTCTGGACGATTGTTGGAGAAGCCGGACGGTGCCTCGATGGGGGTGAAAAATGTTGATCGCACGCGCGTTCCAATCTCGTTTCGATTAATGCTTCCTGAGGGCAAGGTCCCAGAGACCAAACCTTAGACGAAGGATTCCATGAACTAAGGAACGAAGCCGCACCCACAGCACGATATCATCTTCGCTACCTTGCGTGTCCGTTGCGGGATGCTGGACTCCTGCAAGCACCGGCACACCACGATACCGCCTATATGCGCACGCCTACGGAACAAACAGTCTGTTGCCGTACGCTTTGATTCCAAGTTTTACGATCCCCTTTATAGAAAGAGAGGCTTACACACATAGGTGGACGTGTGTGTGTGTGTCTGCGTCATCGTGCAAAAATCGAAATAAAAGGTGCACGTTTCTTGTGTTGTTCTCGCCATTTTCTCGCCCCGTGCTCTCTCTCTCTCTCTCTCTTCGGCTGTGTGCTGACATCGTCGCCAGGCGTGAAGGTTGAGCTTGTTTGGTTCGCGTTCGCATTTTTGCACTATTTATTTGGCTATCCGGATGGTGGATCTTTTGAAGCGGGCTACCATAACGAGAAACGGAGCCAAAGCGCTGCACAAATCGTGCATTTCAATTGAGAGTGGTGTGCTTCACCCGGACCGCCAAATGGTCGGACCACAACAGGTCTCTGACCTCTCCACTTTGGATGTTCGGAAAACCTGCTGCTACTGCTACCGGAGCCACTGGAACACGAGCCGCACAACAATCCTCACCGCCCCAAAGAGCGGGAGTTGCATATTTAATCTGTAAAGCGGGCAGTTGTGCATAAAAAAGACATTTTTGTGGAAGATAAATGTCGCGTCGGAGAAGCAAAGCAAGTGGGTAACTGTTGAAGCTTCGGTTTCGGGCAAATGGTTTTTTAGAATTTGGGTTGCTAATGTGTCCTGATGTGTGTCTCTCTCGGCCCGCGCTACGACGAACCAGTTTTGTGCATAAAAAAGACATTTTTGTGGAAGATAAATGTCGCGTCGGAGAAGCAAAGCAAGTGGGTAACTGTTGAAGCTTCGGTTTCGGGCAAATGGTTTTTTAGAATTTGGGTTGCTAATGTGTCCTGATGTGTGTCTCTCTCGGCCCGCGCTACGACGAACCAGTTTGTTTGTTTTTTTATGAGATTGTTATTAATTCTAAAAATGCTACTTTACCCTGGTTCCGCAATTTCCCGAATCGTTACACTTATTGAGGTTAATGTTTTGCTTGGGATGGCTTTAAATCACTCTCCAGGTTTTTTTTAGCGCGTCTTGATGTTAGCTGTACACGCACGCACTCAGTTTTGTGGATCGGACTCGGTAACACTCGTCGGAATGATTACTTCCTGTAGTACCGTTACCGTGCACCATCAACGACACCATTATCACCTTTGAAGGCATCCGTATCACCATTTTGCAACCGTTGGGCCTCTGGACCCTGTGTGTCTCACCATGCAGAATGGTTCGTACGAGGCCCGGGAGATGGGCCCGATTTGGATGACCGCCGGCGTGCAGAATGATACCCGGTGCGTTCCGAAAAAGGGAGTACCGTGTTGGACGGGCGGATATCTAAAAATGGGAGCAGATCCTAGGTTAGGAGCCGAGAGAGAGGGAGCGCAACGCGCTAACAGATCGTTTGCGCAGAACTGGTTTTTCTGTGCAGTAGTGGCTCAACGGGTACGAGAAATTCAATCAGCAGGGAAAAGTAAGTTATTAGGAGTTGCCGAGTGATTTCAAAATTGTAAGCAACAATTCGTCCGTACATGGATGTCGGATCTCTTCTAGCAGCTATGGCTGTACTTCTAGAACAAGAGTCCCAAGGCAATCTTCTCGTCTCGTGATAAATGGTAGATCACTGAAAAAAAGCATTCCACAATTCTTGGTGAAGTGCTTGGAATCGATTTAGAGACTTCAAGAATTACTCCTGGACAGAATTTCGACTACCTCCCGAATGTCGGTTCACTATTGATAACAGTGACATCCATTAACTAGATATCAAACATTGGCGAGCAAAGTTCTGACTGTACCGTATTCTTCGTAAAACAAACGAAAGCAGTTTTCCTTGTTGCAAACGTGTTTCCCGATAGAAATCGGTTGTCGGGCGTGCAGATTGAGCTCACCATCTCCAGCTTTCCTACTTTTTCTTGCTTTGCGTGTTCCATGCCGCATAACCAGTAGGAAGCAACCAGTGCATTATATGGAAATACATGGCTGGAGCTGGGCAGCGACCACCGTTCGCACTCTGTGCTGAAGAATGTCTGCACCGGTTTATGCGCAGCAAGCTACTGTTACTTCCAGCCTTTGGGGGGAGGAGGGGACCGGGCCAGTCCCTTGAAAACTCCATTTACGCTCATAATCTTTGCAGTGATCTTCCAACAGTCCCGAACAGTCCCGGTGAGTGTATCCTAAACGAGAGGCTGTGTGTTGGTAGTGTGTTATTCCAAGATATATGCAGCCGGGAGCGCGACCAAGACACTGCGCAGTAGTGACAGTAGCAGATTTATGACGCGTGTATCTTTCGCATTCATGTGCTGTGTTTGCGTATTCCGGCGCTCTGTCTACACCGATCATATCCCGCTCGTGTTTGGCTAGGGTTATCTCGAAAAGGTGCAAATTACATCACTGTGCAACTGCGCACCGCATCACCAACAGAGACACAGGCGCGGTGTGGAGGAACCACCGTTTAGTTCTTGGCAAGGGGGGGGTACCGTGCCGGGGCACCGAACTTGAGCGAAACCTAAGATCTCAATTTACGATCCGGTGGGGATTACTGCACGCAATTGGTATAATTTAGCTTTTGAGCGATTAACACGCACTCGGCGCAAACGAATGGCGGAGGTCGTGCATAGATTATATACGTGCGGTGTTGTATCCCCTCGTGCTGTAGGTCGTCGCGCCGGTCGTGATGGAATTTACGACCACTTGCCCTATTTCGCTCGCCCCGCATACTCTCTCTCTCTCGTTCTCGTTTGGTGCGTTCGCAGAGTCGCGGTCAAAAATTAATGACCGTTTATATGTTAAGAAGGAGCTATTAAGCAGTATCTTACAGCTTTAGCAGGTAGTCCCATTAAGCCTGCGTTGTTGGTGCTTGAGTAGGTTATGAAGGATATTGGTTATGTACATAGTTCGGTTTAAAAATTCCGTCTAGAATTAGAGTAACGCCTTAATTCTGGAGCTTAGACATACTCAAACGTAGGCAAACATTTGCTACCATCTTCCAATCTGTTCCACCTTGATGTCCTTACACATTCCAACATCTAATCTACCTATAAACGCGCACCCATAAAGCATCCGTAGCCGACACAGCTCGCTGTACACACGGGAGAGCGTTATAATAAATGGCGACGGACGGTGTCTACTCATTTGCAACTGCAACACCCGTATGACAGCGGTAACAAGAAGAAGTAACGCAACAACAACAACAGCAACAAAAACAAAAATCCCCTACAACAACTGCAACACCGCCCCACCCCTGATACGCACTAGCTAAAGGATAGCAATCGGTCCGTCCGAGCGAGGTGACGGTAGTATGTGGTTAGCTAATTTGTTGCTCACGCCTATGTTTAACAAACTCACTACACATCAGCAAGCAACGGCTACAAATCACCCTGGTCGCGCGCGCGCTCCAACCAACCAACAGCAGCCAAGGCAGCCGGAAGGGTGTTGGGGAATGGGGCCGCACATTTCGCACCAGCAAACACACCGCCGGTCCTACACAGTCGTCGCTCCCGGCTATGGAGACTCGTTTGTGAGTTTTGGTTCGAGCACGAGCACTGACAGATGACAGTTTTAATTATGAGCAACCAGTGAAGCCAGTTTGTTTGGGCTCTTCTCGGTGTGCTGGGTCTGGTCCGCTGTACCGACGTTTTGAGGTGTCGCTGGCGGCTGTTGGGACAAGATTTGTAGCCGACGACAACGACACCCACCACACGCCCAACCGTCGCATTCATCCTACGGCTAGTCTTGTGCCTTGGTGCGTTCCCCGTTTGCTTCGTGTCTTGCTCTTCTTATACTGCAACGGTACACGTTGACATGTGTGCTGCTGACACTCGTCCGCACGTCCGCCAACACCAACACCGCGCCACCCCTTGAACGCTAACAATGCGATTTGACACGCGGGATTGAGTGTGGAAGTGCACTGTGAAAGATTGGTAGCCAGCTAGAGAGCGTGTTAGAGAGAAGTTTGAAGTAATGATTTGCTTAATGATACGTTTGCGGTGACAGGGCGAGCTTTTGTTTGTTGTGTTTTTCTTCTCTTTTTATTTGTGTGTGTGTTTTTTTTGGTTTTCGTTGTTCGAGCGGCAACTGTTTACCGATTAAATGTGAGCGATGGCTGCTACACTAGTCATGATTTGTGAGTAGGTGGGTGTATGTGAGGGCGCGTGTATTCATCACACACTAATGAAAAGAGAGTGTACGACGTGTAGACAAATTGTGGTAGCTAACAGAGGTCGACATTAAACGGTTTAATCTGTGAAGGAATGTGATGTGTTCACGATTGCTACTTCCCATCATTAACTGTTGGTGATCATTATCTATTACCGATGAGAGGTGTGAGAGGTTACAGTCCTAAACTGCCATCCAAAAAAACCAATACAAATAATGTAAATAAACATTTGTGTTGGGAGTCATGAAAATTCATGTTTCTTGCCGAATGATATCACGGTTTCACGGCGTCTGTAGGGTTGGGGTAACAACAGGTCGATGATACTTCTCACTTGAGTACCCACGACCATTAGTTGCGGTCGTGAAGTGGCATCCTTTGAGGTACCCTCTTGAACTTCATTTTGGTGACTCCATGGTGGCTCTCTTGTATGTCATATCATAGTTGCAGAACATGGTGACGAGGGCGTATAATGACGAAAGATTGTGAACTTCATTCCATATACCCTGAAGACATCTACTTTATAGGCACCGGGCAATTAAGGACACTTTTGTAATGAATTTCTTTGATTTTCCCATGCTCTATCCTTCTGCAGGTATCGAATGGACCATTGGGTACGCATTTGACACCGATCGTTGGTGGTGGGCATCAGGCAGCGGCATCTCCACAGCAGCAACAGCAACATCAAGGATCGCAACAGCAGCCACCACAGCCGTCCGCCTCGCCGCAGACGGCCGGTATAAGCAATAAGCCGCTGTTGCCGACCGCCTCTGCCAAGATTCCGGCCGCCGGTGTCCTGCTGCTCAGCACAACGGCGGCCGCCACCTCCGTAACGACAGCAATATCAACCAGCCAGAAGCAGCAGCAGCAGCAGCAGCAGACGCCGCTGGTAAGCAGCTCACCGCAATCTCCGGCCCAGCCGTCGCTGGCGGTTTCATCACCGGCGGGCAACATCCCGGCACCGTCAACACCGATACAATCTCAACCACCTTTATCGCCCCAGCAGCAACAACAGCAGCAGTCGCAGCAGCAGACGACGACATCATCCACCACCTCCAGCGCTAGCAGTGGGTCGTTGAAATCAGTATTTCTTGGAGTGACGGCAGGACCGAATGGTGGCGCTGGCAACACCACAAATACGCTTATGTCACCGGTGGCCGCCGGTGGTGCGGCTACTAACTTCTCGAATAGTTTAGGACCGGGCGGCCCAGGATCGGTCGCCCCCAACAGTCATCATCTGGGCGGGAGTTTGGCGGGGGTGGTCGGCCCAAACGCAGCCGGTGTTGGTGTGGGTAGCAGTGCGAGCAGTAACGGTAGTGCGGCACCCTCCTCACTGCCCCTCTCCGTACCGCACACACCGCCAGCCGCCACACCAGCGACGGCCGCCGGTCAAACGGGAGCCGTACATCCATCGCTCGAAAGTACCACTGTCGCCACCTCGTCCTCCTCATCCTCCTCATCCGCCTCATCCGCCTGCTCTTCCTCCTCTGCGTCTGCGGCGGCGGCTGCAGCAGCGGTGGCGGCTGCTTCGGCGGGCGGTTTGCGCACCAACAGCCCAGCAGTACCCGGTGCCGGTACCGTGCCATCATCATTATCGGCAACAGCTGGCGGCCCAACCACTGCCTCCCTGCTGAACGGCAATCATGCGGCGGCGGTCGTGGCGGCAGCCGCCGCAGCCGCCCACCCTTCCATGATGATGGCGAACGGGCTCGGAAGTTTGCCGCCGGCCTATCGGGCGTATCCCGGATACCCGATCTACTCACCGTACGGCAGCTTTCAGCACAACCCTTACCTACCACCGTCGGTCACCTCGCCAAATCTGTCGCCGCGGCTACATCCAGCCCTCACGCCCATGCCCCACACGCTCATGGGCCTTGGGTTGATGGACGCCCGGTTACAGCCACCGCTGGGTGCGGGCCCCACCAGCAACGGTCCCACCGGTCGCCCATCCGACCGGGATCCGTCGCCCCTGATAGCGGCCGCCCAGCAGCAACAGGCGGCTGCAGCGATGGTGGCGGCCGCCTCAGCCGCCCAGCAGAAGGTGCGCCCGATCACACCGAACACCAACTCGAGCTCGAGCAACAGTTCGTCCTCGTCGGCATCCTCCTCTTCCGCATCGTCCGCGGCCAGCAGTAGTACGTCTTCCGTCACGATCGTCTCGAGTACGGCACCGTCGGCCGGTGCTGCCGGCCCGACCACCACCGACTCGTCACTTCCACCGCATTCCTCCCAACACTCGCATCCACCAGTGGTACCACACCCGGGTATGCATCTTGGCGGTGGCCCACCCGGGAGTGGTGGCGGTTCCGTTGGGCCACCTCCACCACCTCCCCACCATCATCTACTGCCACCGACGCATCCGGGTGCGGGTGGTCCGGGCATATCTCCGCTGCTCGTTGGCCACCATCATCATCCGCTAGTGGTCGGTGGGCCACCACCACCACCGCCGGGACTTATACCGCCCGGCGGACCTCCTTCTCATCTGCACGGCAGTAGTGGTGGTGGTGGCGGGCCAAACAGTATTAGTGGGCACTCGCAACCGCCCGCCTCCAGCAACAACAACGGTGGCAGCAACAGCAGCAGTAGTAGCAGCGGTAGCAGTGGCAACATCATCGTCTCTTCGCG
>KZ062567.1:82863-125989 GCA_002091835.1 Anopheles maculatus | reverse complement strand
GTCTCTCGTGCAATGGATGTATCTGCGAAACGGGTGCCCTACACGATGATACGCACGCCGAACATACGTTCAAGAAGATCACCACCATGTACGACAGCAAGGTGGAGAAGATCCGGCACGAGTTTGGTGGCATCAAGGAATATCTGGCCGATGTGGGCACCGTACTCAGAGCGATCGAGCAAAACATTGACTGGGTACGGGCGTCCAAGGCCCGGAAGCTGCAGGAACTCAGCCAGCTGCTCCACACGGAAGCAGAAAACATTGAGCGACAGATCCAGGCCAAGCTGACGCTGCTCCAACGGCAGAAGGATTCGGTGAGTGCGGAGATTGCTCGAGTTACCGGTGCTTATAGGCGGCTGGAGAGTGAGTTGAAGGTGTGTCCCAAGCCGGAGCTACTGTTCAAAGACGACGATTTTCTGCAGCGTTGCAGCCGGCTAATCGAAGCACCTGCATCGAAAACCTTCCGCCATGAGCACGTTCCGGTGGATCTTGATTGGTAAGCAAAGGGACGCGGGTAACGATCGTGATCGCGAGTATCGCTAACAAAGTGGCTTTCCTTTACAGTGAGTTTGTGCCCGAATTTCGGTCGGAGGTGTTCGTCATCAAGAACTATCACGCGATCGAACCGATGGAAGAGTGTCGAACATCGGACGTCCTGCGGGATGTCGTCGGATTTGGGTGGCGCCTGCACATCTGGAAGAGTGATCATCTGTCGGTGACCCTCATCATGACGGAAGGAGTTATTGGAAGGTAAGAGTTGGTGGAGTTGTCCGGTGATTTTTCCATTTATTCACCTCCGTTCCACAGATACGAGTACTGCATCGAGCTGATGCACGAGGACCCAACCAAAGCGATCCGACTGACACAGATCGACCATTTCGAGCTGCACCAGACGGGCCCGGTACATGATCTGATCGAAAACGAACAGCTCGAGGTGGAAGGTTTTCTCAATCCCGAGGATGACTCACTGCAGATCAAGTTTTCCGTCCGTCCGCCCACGATCGTCATGGTTAGCCGATACCAGCAAGAGTTTATCGATCGCTTCATGAAAGATAACATCAAGTAAGTAGCTCCAAGTGGAGACATGCCAAGCATACTTTGTAAATACCGACCTGGAAATGGTCCAGCCTTTCCGCCGGATGCCGGAAACTAATCATCCAATTAGATCCGTTCCCGGATTGCATTCCCAACAGCATCCCAACAGTAACCAGATGCCGGTAAGCTGCATCGGCACGTAGTACACGGGGGAAATTATTTGCCACTTCCCCAGAGCACACTTGTTAGTGCGATGCGATGTCCGGCACTAGCCGTCCAGATTTGGGCGTTGGAAATTGCAATGAGCTCCACGAAATGTACACAACGAAACGGTCCGTTTGCTTCGTACGAGCCGCGAATGTTCTTTAGGGGCCGGGGAATGGCACAACTGGTAGCAAATGTGCGCGAAAGTGCACCCTGGGATCAATCACGAGAAATTTTAATTGGTCACCCCGTGGGGAGTTACCGGTCATCGTATTAACGTGTTCAAACCTTGCGTACTTTTGGTGGTGGATGTTGCATCGAACGTTCGCATTGGGAGGGAACACGAAACGTCTGCGGGAGTCCAATCGTGTAGCGTAAAAATAGTTTAAACCCCTTTGCTTGCGTCCACCTAACGATTCCCCAACGATCCTCAAAGATCTGCCGAGAGCGCACTACTGCGGGAGACACTAGTTCGGACACCATCGATGCGGTATTCCAACCACGTGAGAGCGTTCGCGCGCTGACTAATCTCTCGCTCTAGTGTGGCTCACGTGATCGTCGAGCAGGGCTCACAGGTGTGCGTCAGAGACTGAATAATTGAAGTCACCAATGGAACATATTAATTTAATGTAACGCTAATTATCACGCGTCCAACAACCAACAAACAATGGGTCGCCGATCTGCGATGAAAGTACGATAGGATTGACCGCCTTCAGCGCAACATAAGCGAACAGTCGTCACACGCCTTACATTGCATGTGACGTTCGCTTGGCTGCGACGAGGACTCGCGCGTTGTCGTATTTGATGCTGACGTGCGTTGTTGGCGTGAAGTCAATTAGCGCATACTGGGCCACCCGCGAACAGTGGCGCGCAAAGGTTTTCGGCCGGGGCCAGAACCTTAATGCCGGCGCATGTTTCGCTTGATTCGGCTGGGGCGTTGCTCTAGCAAATCGTTTGCCAACCGAAGGCTAAGCTAAACAATGTGAAGCTGTAGGTGCGGAACAAACAGTGGCAGGCCCGGCCCGGGTGCAAAGGATTTGAGTGAAAGTCGGGCAGCTGGTGACGTCTTGTTCGACGAACTGGGTCTTTTCCTTTGATAGTTGGTACATCGGGCAGTTTAAATTATTAAACGCAGGGTGTGAAAGGACGGTCCCGATAGACACGATCTAGCATCGAAATAAAAATAATTCATAATTAAGGAAAGCAAATGTTGAGAAATGCTCGGAACACCTCGGGAACATCTTCTACAGGGCTGGCTGTAGGTGCTTATTCGAGGGGTCGAGGAATTAATTAAAATTCGCCAGCGTTCGCGCGAACGGTGGTTCTGTGTGCGTTGCCCTCCGGTGCTCTATTATGATGTGCAGCTGTAAATCATTTTTTACATCACCAAAGCAAAGTGCAATTTATGGCCCAGTTCACACACACACCCACCTACTTCTCGCGACTCCCATTCCCAGCAACTCTCACCCTCTGAGATTGAGGTTTAGAGTTGTGGTCGATTTTTATATTAAATTTCTTCTTCGATCCTCCTCGTCGGTGTGGTGACAAGAAACCCTGCCCGTTTCCGATCGCCGGCTATGACAATCTATGTAAAGCCAGCAGGCGGCGTGGACTGTTGGGAGTGTCTTTATCGTCTTTCTTGTTCCTCTTGTTCGCAAATGGTCCGTCTGCAGCGGGAACAACAGCACCACCAGCAGCAGCTGCCAGGGCGGCGGTGGGTGCATTTAAATGGTGTGTTAATTATGTTTTATTTACACTGTATGCGTTCGCTTTTCTACGTGGCGACGATGGTGGGCGGCGATGTGCCGATGGGTGTACGTGCGGTGTTGATATTTTAGTGGGCCTTTCCGTTGAGACAAGCCGCCTGGTTCGTTGATGAATGTTTATTTTATTTATTTTTAATGCATTCATCTCCCTCGCGCATTATGCTACCTAGTACGATACGAAGCGCTACATCTTTGTACTTAAGTGTGTAATGATTTATGTAGCACCGAACGTTGCACGAAGCTGGCTGTACAAGCAGTGCTAAAAGTACAACAACCCGTACAGTAGTTCCGTTTACACCTTCCTAATATAAAAGTATAATAGCTGACGATGGTTCGGAAATGATCATGTACGATTGTGTGCGATGTGTGGTGATCAATTCGCCAATCGATCTACGCCATTTTTTGCAATCAATGCAAGGGCGTTTGAGGCTTTCTGTTGTTTCTTTTTGAGCCTCTGGCACTAAAGTCGCGATCGTGTGTGAATGGCGATCGCAATCAGTTTACAATTAGCATGTTAATAACAACAGCTCACTTCTCGTTTAGCGCTGTTTACTACGATTGACATGGTTTCATTTGTTATTTTGGCTGCAGCAACGTGACGCCATGACAACCAATCTTCTAGCCATTGTTTATTGGTAGCTTGTTTGTGTGTGTGCCCCTCTCGATCAATTTAATTGATAGTTTCCTTTAGTAATATTTATACTTATAGAGGAGGTTTCAGATGATTGTACAAAATAATAAATGTATAATTATAGCAGCGTTTCTAATGACAGCTGACGTCACAATATTTGCATATATTTTATTCTGATTATTTTACTTTTACCAAATCATCTTATCTTTATACAGAAACTCATGTAAATTTGATCTATATTAAATAAAAAAAAACAAGTTTTTAAAATGACATCCTACAACTTGTTCCAATATACTAATGTTGAAGTAGATTTGGGCCCAGGATTATAGTTTCAAAAGATGGCTTGAGTATTGTAATCCCTGTGTCCTCGGTCGCCGCAATTATTTATACGATCGCAGACATGCGAAAAATCGTCTCAAGATGGAATGATAAATGAAAGTGGAGAGTTGATGGTGCTTAGGCAAGCAAGAATAAAACTACAAGCAGGATCGAAAAAGAGGATAAGATAATTCTTCATACCCGATACCCACAACAATTCGCAGTCGACGCAGTGTTACTATAATTTGCACCATTTTTAGTGCCGCTTAACACCATTTTTGGGCTGTTGATGGTCAAGCGCTTCAGTCGGCAATCGGAGACCAGCATCACAACTGAAGGTCATTTGTTGTGTGCGTGCATTCATTAATTAGCCTTCGAGAGCGGTGGTTGTTGAACAGACAATTAAGTTTTTAATGGCAATAAGTTTTATTTGGACAGAGTAATCGATTCCCCGTCCCATAAACACGAATCAATTTAGCAAGAAGTTGTGATTTATCGTTCCGTTTCCTTGCTGTGGTTGAAAGAGTATCTCAATCAAATCAATCTTATTGGCACAAAACACTTGAAATGAGCGTATTCGTTGCATAATAATGGTTTGCTTAGGGAGTAAAGGAGCTCTCCAAATTTCTTCCTTTTATCAACTCCCTAGAGAAAGCTAATTGAAAACCATACGACGAGTCGTTGTAGCTAAAGCTAATCAATTTGACACACATATCTTTTGTGCGACACTCTCCACACTCGTAATAGACAACCTGATAACAGTACCAACCAGTACAACCAACAAATTGCCCTGTAAGGCACTAATTGTTGTGGTTGTCGCGTACAACACATTGGAGGGGAATTTATTGGGCAGTTCGTCACACGTCTCTACATGCAGTATCGGTTGTGGCTTTGTATCACAATGGTGGTCGTAAAGTACTTGACCCACTTGTCCACATAGTCCGGCTAGGAATTGTTAGGCCCCCTAATACACCAGACCTCAACGTTAGCTTTGGACAACCGATTGTTCGCACTTTAAAAGGATCATTCTCTCGCCGGCTTCCGATGTTGTGGAGGGAACCGATGGAAGCGGAGCCTTTGGTGTCTACGCTTTAAACATGCATGCTCGCTCGCAACCTTGCGTTAATTGAATGCTCCAAATTGGGCATCATTCGATATGCTTACACCCGTCGTTTCGCTGCTACCTTTCGCGCAGCAGCGAGGATGATCCACATCTACCATGCACACATTATGGTTTGAGGTCTGGGTGCATCATCACCACCGAACAAATAGCCCGAAGCATCCAGCGCATAAGGCGAAGCAACACGACATGATGCCACAAAAACGCGGTACACAAAACGATTAGGGCCCCCCAAAACATTAAACTATTGTGCAGTGGTGCTCAGTCGGAGGAAGATTAACTGCTGCCAATCATCGTCCATCGTCTGAAACCATCAATTTACTCGCTGAAGAAACAATGAAGAAGCAACCGGCAAGTCACACAAGCAGTCGGCGACCCAGGCCGACCTGCCGGTGGATGCTCGCCGCACAAAACACACCGATCGTACGTACGTTGCCATTTTCCATAACCGTGTTTGCATCATAATTACATTCGGAGGAGGCAAACTTCTGCACGAGTCAATCTGTGGGGGAAGGTGTTTTGGGTGCTTTAGGTGCTTTCTTCCACCCGTGGCCCGTTACATTGGTTCCATCCAAAAATGGTGTCTTGCATGCTCCATTAAATGCTTAAACTACGCCATGACACGGTCCGCCCGTGTCCCCGATGTCTGGACGATATGTGTAGCGGTGGTGTACTGTTTCAGCGTGTGGTGTACTGCGTTCCGTCTTATTACACCGACCGTTGGACAGTGATCCGGGACTGACAGATGGAGTCGATGACTAGGCGATCGAGTTCGGATCGTCGCAGCAGTGGCGGCCTATTAGATCTTTTCGGATGACCTTGCCCGGGTTGGATTAGGCAGGGAAGTTAAAGAAGAGTGGTGAATTTAAGTAATTATGCATGCCGACATTCTGCCATGTGACAGCTGTTGTTGCGGTTACCGATCGGTCGATCTGTGACTATGGTGACCACCGGTCGCCAGTTCGGTCCCTAATTATGATGGTGATAATTTGTGTGCGTGCCCGAGCGAAGGTTATCTTAAACGATCGTTTTGTACCCGATTTGGCCGCTAATGGGGCCGCTAATAACGATAGTTAGTTCGTACTTCAAAGAGAGATTTTAAACGTTGAAATAGGCCCGAGATCGCACCAGCGATAAGCCAACAGAGATTTCGCCTTGGCAGCTAATGACTGTTGTCCTGTCGGTTGTGGTTGTTGAAAAAGAATAATAATAATTTCTTGGCCTCTATCACTTGGACGCAAATTTGCTCACCACACCGTGTTGGTTTGTTTGTGCTTTTGACAGCGAATACGATAGCAACGTGATTACGATCTGCAACATTCGCGATCCCACCACATCGATCGTACTGTCGAAACAGTACACCGATACGGTTGGATCCCGATGGCGGCTGAACGTGTATCCGAAGGGGAACAACACCAACCAACGATATCTGAGTACGTACGTGGAGCTGTGTGATGGTATTGCTGGAAAGTAAGTATCGAACGTACCACATTGCAAAGCCGGTGATAAGCTAGAATCAAGTATGAGCTCATCGCACCTTTCTCCAGATATCAGTACACAGTGGAGCTACTGCATGACGATGTGACGCGTCAGGTAAAGTTCCAGTCCGAGGATCACTTCACGGTGGGCGAAATACGAGGCTATCAGAAGTTTATCCGCGTCCGAAGACTGCTCGAGGAGGGCTATCTAAACGAGGAAGGTTCCATCCTGATACGCCTTTCGATACGACCGGCCAACCTGGCGCTACGGTGTCAATATCAGGAGGAATATCAAACGCTTAAAGAGGAGAAAATTCGCACTCAGTTCAACACGTACGTGCATCGGAAAGGTGTCCCGGTAAGGGCATGCTTTTCACATTCACTAAAACTGTTGCCCATTTACAGCCAGTTGAACCAGAACCTGATGAGGATAAAGAGTTTACGGGATGACAACGCATCACTGCAAAACCTCGTGTATCCCGAGTATGCGTCCAACATTTTTGTGGTGCGCAACTTTACCGCCTTGCGGCAAGCGCAGGAAGACATCTGTTCCGACAATGCGTACGACGATCTGGGCTGTTGCTGGCGGCTGATCGTGTACGCCAACGGTGATAAGGAGGGACGCGATGAATGGTTAAGCGTGTACCTGAGACTGCTAGAAGGCATTCCGGGAAGGTGAGTGTCCCCTTTTTACATCTCTTAACGTAACGTTTCAACGCGGTGTCCTCGCTTGCCCCATTTCCACTCAGCTACGAGTACTGCGTGGAGCTGTTACACAACGATGCGGCAAAAACGGTCAAAATGGAGGGAACACAATCGTTCGACATACAGGAACGATTTGGTTGGACACGCTTCGCCCGGCTGGACTGGATCTGTGCGAATGGGTTCGTAAGCGAGGAGCAGGATGCATTGTACTTTCGATTCTCGCTGCGGCCACCGAACTACAAGGCAAAGTGCGAGTACCATCATCTTTTGCGGCTGGAAGCGAAGCGGGAGTGTGAGCTACTGAAACGGTAAGTCCCACTCACAAGACCTTGCTGAACTTAGGAAAAACGATACTGAGAAGTGAGATTTGTAGAGGGAATTGCATAAATTTGAGGGATTTTTGATATTGAAACTTTTTTTTTCTCCAATTATTTTATCCAAATCTACAGTGAACTAATACCGGCATATAGTACGATGACGTACACGCTACGCAACTTTTCCGAGATGCAGCGTAAGGACAGCTTCGTCTATTCGGATCCACTGGTAGACGATTTAGGATTCGCGTGGAGGCTATTGATCTACGCGAATGGACACAACGAAGCCCGAGGAAACCATCTCAGTGTCTATCTAATACTGTTCGAAGGTGTATCTGCTAGGTAGGTAAATCGTTACTTACGATCATAGTTAAGTTTACTTGATGAAGCAGAGTTCTTACTGATATTGATCAAGGTTGAAGTTACTCCTAAATATTGAATCCACAAGAAATTGCCAAGACATTGGGCGTAATGTTCTATATTAGATACATCTTTACGGGGACATGTTCACAAATCTTGCACACACAGCGGTGATGAAAAGAATTCGTCTACACAACAACCGTTTACGATCATCACTCGTTTCTGACGCTATTTCTTGTGCTTGTTTTTACAACCTTTTCATGCAGCAGGTTCGAGTATCGGGTGGAACTGCTGCACCATCGCAATCCTACCGCCAACATCAAAATGGAGGGCGTCAACGTGTTCAAGCTGAAGAAGATCTGGGGCTGGCCACAGTTTATGGATCACGAGCGGCTACAGGAGGAAGGCTATCTGGACCAGTCGACAGACACGCTCGAGTTCCGCCTGTCGATGTGTCCACCGGACATTAAGCTGAAGTGTGAATATCAGCAGGAGTTTATACGCAAGCTGAAGGAGAATCAGAAATAGTGGATTACCCGTCCAAGGCTTGACCACAACAGTAACCGACTGCCAATCGTAACCGTAGGAAGAGACTGGCCGGAATGGCGGTAACGTCCGTTGGAACATGTACGCCAAAAAATGCAAACAAGCCCGAAACATGGCGATGGAAGTTCGCCCGTGTTATTGGTAGCTAGAGTGTGTGCGGGTTCAGTGTATGCGTGTGTGACAGAGGGAAGAGGGAAGAATTGTTGAGCTTATCGTGTACAAGAAGTTTGCGCAATCGTGCGTATGAGGGATACAACACGTTCCTAGGTGTCGTTGCACCGATGGTCGGCCCATTTGTGTTGGAGACTGTGTGAGAATTTTTAATATAATTTTTCTTCCGACAACGTTCATCGTCCGGTCCCGAGCGTTGATATAAATCAAAGCTAATGTTTGAAGCAACTCTGGCGAGCAAAGGCATGAGTGAGAGTAGGATAGAGACTTAGGATGCTCTCGCTGCTGGGGGAAGTTAGGGGAAGCCAGGGGAAACTTGGGGAATGGGGAACCGTTTCTATATTTTTAGCATAAAAGTGTAAGGAATTCGATACGCGACACCGATGATGATGATGCTGATGATACTACTACTACTACTACTAACGCGACATCACCGGCGAAATCGGGTGAACAATTTGACATGAGCGCGACGGATCACGGCAGACACGTGGTTACGAGACGTTCTAGTGAAGCCGCTCGAAAAGCGCCCAAACCAAAGCAAAAACCCCGGAAGAAGCAGCAACGCGCTTCGGAACGGATCGAAACGAGACGAGGATAATGTCATTAAAAAAAAGGGGGAAATTTAAAACAGTGAACCGAAACGGCGCAAGTGTTGTGAAGAGGCGAGGCTCGGAAGTGTTTTATGTTCCGTTTTGTGTTTTTTTTTTATGGGTCGAGACAGGGATTTGTGCGTAGATTGTATATTATATTTATTTGCTCGGTTTTCAGTTTTCGCGGCCACTCACGTTTCACGTTTCTACTGGGTTACTGGGCGGTGCGTGTAGTCTTTATAGGGAGGATATGAAATTTTAGGTTAAGTGTACGCGGACTTGGTTACCGGTAGGGGCACGAAATGCTTTTGGTTTTTTTCTGTATATTATGGTTAAGATTTTTCGTTTTGCCACCGTATCTGGTTGGCTGGTAGATGCGTAATGTGTGTAATGGCGTCAAGAAGTAGTGGTCGAAGAAGATTGTCTCCTTTGTTTTCTTTGTCTCTTTTGCTGTTTATACAACACGATACAACGACCGGGTGGTTGCAAACGAATCAGGTGGTTGCAAAGTTATGAACTTATTCTCTTGCGTTCTTTCCACATTTATGTGTTCTTGCGCGGCTCGGAACGAATGTGTTTCGGCGCAAATGGGATGGGTTATAAATGGGTTAGATTTTTTGTCTCTATTACAATTGTGCACCATGGCAGATCGTCTTTCATTTCTTAAGTGAACGAGAGCAAAACTACAATAAAAGAATATTTTGCAAAGACGCTAGTGTATCTTCTTAGTTTGTTCCGCTCCAATTTATTGATTTGATGCCAAACTGTGACGTGCACCAATTTAGAGCTTTCCTCTGTATTTAGCAACCA
Organism: Anopheles maculatus; assembly: GCA_002091835.1. NCBI lineage: Eukaryota > Metazoa > Arthropoda > Insecta > Diptera > Culicidae > Anopheles > Anopheles maculatus. The sequence continues at coordinate 115,941 of KZ062567.1, read as the reverse complement.
TAGGACATCTACGAGACTCCAGGGCTCTAAGCTGTCTACTCATTCAACTCTTCAATGCAGTTGTTCTGGTTGGAAGAGATGTCCACTCAGGTGTAGCTTTCGGTGTAGGGATGTGTCGGATCTCGAGCAGGAGTATTCTTCGTCTTCGTGTGATGAGGTTTTTCACGTACTTGTTTCAACGGTATATCTTTCGCGTGTGCAATAGTACTCTCGTTAATACTATACAAATAGCACGTGCTAATTCAGTTGCAAAGAGAATTTCACAGCAGTACTAAATTTCAAATTTTAGTACAGCCGTCAGTACTTTTCGTTCTAAATCAATCAAAAATGGTTCAAATTATGGATATCAATCTCATGTTCCAATATCCAGAACAGATAAAAGTAAAGTTAAGTCAAATTATGCTAAATCCGGTTCGTTTTACTACGAACTACCTTAATAAACAGGAAAATATTGAATCAAAAATTCGGCGGTTATTCAATTTCGAATTTGTTTGTGTGATTCGGTTCGAACATCCATTCGTTCGAAACTCAAACTGTCACTTTATGATTCGCTGTCTCTCTCCGTCGCTACACCGTTCTCGCTCTCACGCTGTCAAACAGCAAGAAACAAAAATAAAAAAAGTAAACTGCGGGCTGGTTCGGGTTTATTTTTCGGTAAAAATTTCACAGAAAAATGGATTCCGAAGACGCAGCACAGACAATTTTCGATTCGGCGGTAAGTCTTTCGTATGCTGCAGCCACTAACATCGTTCCCTTCCGTTCCGTAGCTTTCCGTCGAGCGATTCCGTTTGCGCTTTTGGGCGATGTAAACATTGCTGGTAGCCCGTATGTAGAGGATCTGTATGAGCCGTTGCGGGTTTGCTGTTTTCGATTATTTATGGCTCCGAACAATGTTGAATTGTGGTCCGGGAGTGAGAGGCAACATATGTGCAGCGGAATAATACAAGCGGAGCATTGCACAATTGCCCTGTGCCCGGTGACGAATGATTACAACTGTTTGTTTACGTTTTGTTTACAGTCCTCACTGGTGGAAGGCTGCCGGTTACCGGTGAAAATGAGCGGGACTAACGATTGGCCACTAGCGGAAATCATCAGCATTCGGGAGGGATCGGACCGGAAATGCTATTACTACGTACATTATGTAGATTGTGAGTAGTGCAACATTGTCCGCAGCAGAAAGGGCGTGTTATTTGAATGCTGTACCTTTTTGGCCGCTTTTTTTAGTTAACAAACGACTAGACGAATGGGTAACGGAAGAGTTTCTCGATATGCGCAAGGTTCAGTTCCCCCGCAAGGACGGGCTAACGACGGGCCAAAATACCGGCGTAACGACACCGAAAAAATTACCACCCGCGCTCACCTGCTCCCGCCCCGCCAGTCCCATCCAGGTACCCGCCGAAATTACCGTGAACGGTGGTGCCGTGCTGGAGGCGGCACTGCAGAAAAAAATCAGCCGCAAACGCAAAGCGACCTCCACCGAAAACGAAGACTCCGAGGATGTCCCATCGACGCCGACCCCACGCCAATCGGGCAGCATGGTAGCACACCACGACGATGTGGTGACGCGCATGAAAAACGTGCAGTTGATCGAGCTCGGGCAGCATCGAATCAAACCGTGGTACTTTTCACCCTACCCGCAAGAAATGTGTACGATGTCGTGTATCTACATCTGCGAGTTTTGTCTCAAGTACCGCAAAAGCCGCAAGTGTCTCGAACGGCACACGAAAAAGTGTAATCTGCGGCATCCGCCCGGGAACGAAATCTATCGCAAGAGCACGATCAGCTTCTTCGAGATCGATGGAAGGAAAAACAAAAGCTACGCTCAAAACCTCTGCCTGCTGGCGAAACTGTTTCTCGACCACAAAACGCTCTACTACGATACGGATCCGTTTCTGTTTTACGTGATGACGGAGTACGATACGCGCGGGTTCCACATCGTCGGGTACTTCTCGAAGGAGAAGGAAAGCACGGAAGATTACAATGTGGCGTGCATACTAACTATTCCACCGTACCAGCGAAAAGGTTACGGAAAGCTACTAATAGAATTTAGTAAGTGTTGCCATGTGCTTTGACAACCCGTTTGGTACTAACTGCGATTGCTTTTTCTACTTCTTTTGTTTTGGCAGGTTATGAATTGTCCAAATTCGAAGGGAAAACGGGTTCACCGGAGAAGCCATTGTCCGATTTAGGTTTACTATCGTACCGCAGCTATTGGGCGCAAACGATACTAGAAATATTAATCCTCCAGAAGCCAACCGGAGACAACGAAAAACCACAAATAACGATAAGGTAAGCTCGCGTGCAAGCGTGTGCTCGCAATCGCAATAATGTTCTCCTTCTTTTAGTGAAATATGTGAAATGACCAGTATAAAGAAGGAGGACGTCATCTCGACGCTACAGATACTGAATCTAATCAACTACTATAAGGGACAGTACATCATCTGCATCAACAAGGAGACGATCGAGCAGCACAAAAAGGCGATGGAAAAGCGCAAGATTCGGATCGACTCCAAGTGTCTCCACTGGAACCCGAAGGACTGGTCGAAGCGATCGAAATGGTAAAAAACCCGATCGCTCCGAATTAATCAAAGGAGCCACAGACTGTTGTAGCGGTTGTCAAGATATTGTATTCTCTGTGTACTACTACTGCGCGCGCTTGGGAAGAGGTCGTTGACACTCCTGATGATCTCCTTTCTTGCATATGTATATGTATGTATGTATGGATGTGTGTGTGTTTGTGTGTGCGTTTGCGTGCGTGTCGACCTAGATGAATAAGCTACTTGGATTAGAAAATGCGGAAGAGAAGGAGCAACACAAGCGCAGGAGTAGCCATAAAGTGTGTGTAGATTCGTAGAGCGCGCGCGAAGGGAGGAGCTACGGTACAAGAAAACTTCGATATGCTGAAGAATGAAGAAGAGAAGAAAAGAGAATGAATATCCATTTTCCTTGACGTTTTATTTAATTTCACTTTTGTACCAAAACGAGCGACACGAATTCAGCAGCGAGTCCGACTCGTCGTATGGAGTCAGTAGGAAAAACAGATTTGTCTGTTAGTGTGGTGTGAAAATGTCCCATTCCCAAGCTTTCTTAGTACGCTCCGTAACCGTCCGTGGTGTAGGTAGCGGAAGGCGGTGGAGGAGGTAGTCGAGGCTGGGGAGGGAATCCACCCCCGGGCGGAGGCCTCGGCGGGAACCCTGGCATCTGTGGTGGTGGTGGTTGTGGCGGTCTTACGACACCGGGAGGAGGAGGGCGCGGTGTGCTGGGTGCTGGAGGTGGTGGTGGAAATTGTCCCCCGGCGTTACTTCCTGCAGGTGGAAACGATGGCGGCGGAGGCGGAAACGGTGCCGAAGGAGCTGGGGGTGGTGCTGGAGCTCCGACGGGTGCCGGTGGAGCTGGTGCACCCGGCTGTTGCCACGGTGGAGGTGGAATCATCCTTGGTGGCGGTGGAATACCCATCGGAGCGGCTGGCAGTGGAGGTTGCGGTTGAACGCCGAGTGGCGGCGGAAGCGGTGGAGGAGGAATAGCCCCCGGACCACCGTAACCGCTGGGAGCTTGCGGCGGTGGCATGATTGGTGGTTGCGGGATGACAGCAGCCGGATTGGAGGGTGGTGGCGGAGGTGCCAGTAGTGGCGGAGGCATCATCGGATGGCCACCCATCATGCCCGGATGCATCGATGGCGGTACGGGTGCATCGGCGAACAGTTGATGCGGTCGATCCGCGTGTGAGAGTGGATTCTGTGCCGCCAACAGACGCTCAGCAGCCGAACCGTGACGTTCGCCCTTGGAGTCCTTCTTGAACGCGTAGGAAACCGATATGGGCCGATTGCACAGATACTGTCCATTCATAGCGTCCATAGCCGCATCCGATGCTTCGAAGCTGGCGAAGTTAATGAAGGCGAAACCCTTCGAATTACCCGTCTCCGGGTCACGCATAATCTTTGGCGTCTGCAGAATCACACCGAAGGCGGAGAACGTATCGTACAGCAGCTTCTCGTCCACTTCCAGATCCAGATTGCCGATGAAAATGTTCGCCCCTACGTCCAGACTCTTCTGGTGAGCGGACGCCTTGTTCACACGAATCGGTTTACCGTACAGCTTGATCATGTTCATAATTTTGATCGCATAATCAGCATCCTCTTCGCCGAGAAACTCGACGAACCCGTATCCCTGGTGCATCTGTGTGACACGATCTTTCGGCATGTGAACGTTTACGACGGGCCCACTCTGGACGAACAGTTCCCATAGTAGCGTCTCGGTAACCTTATCATCCAGTCCACCAACGTAAATCGTCGCATCTGGAACGTCGGAAAGTGCAGTAAGTAAACACACACAATAATGCTTTGCTGATGTGCAAATTTCATAAAAACTAGAACCGTAACTGGTGCTCCCAATGTTTCAACATGGCTTTACGCTACTGGCATACACATTTTTAGCCTGAATTCTCAAAATACAACACATTTTAACGCAAAAATTACCTTGATTTCGTTCTGCTATCGGACCGGCCGCCATCGTGTCTTCTTTTTGCTGGAAATCTCACGATAAACGACGCACAAACAAACGTCACACAACTGTCAAAACAGCGGATCGCTTTGTACCGACAGGCTGACGGTTGGTTTGTTTACAGATTCGGTGCAAAGAGAAATTCGGCGAGAAAATATTCTTTTTGTGGGTTTTTTTAGAAAAGATCGCGTACCATTTCTAATCACGATTCTGTGTAAATCATTTTGTAGTTGTAGCGTTTCATAATATTTGATGATCAAAATGATATTGCACGTTTTTTAAAATTTTGGAAAGTTGACAGCAAAAAAGGCGGCAATATTTTGAAACAGAAAAAAATAAGAAAAAAGACAAACAGCATTCCAAAGTGAGCAGAGGTGAACAAAAGTGTTTTGCGACATTGGTGTGATTTATTCAACAGTAGCTTGGTAAAAATGGCATCTTTTAAGCCAAAGAAAGAACTCTCGCCTCCAGAAAGTGGATCGGACTTTGCTTTTCCGTTTCTACCGTACGATATTCAGCTAGATTTCATGCAAACGCTCTACACCGTGCTACACTCAGGAGGTATCGGAATCTTCGAAAGCCCTACCGGTACCGGCAAATCGTTGAGCCTCACCTGTGGAACGTTAACATGGTTAAAGAATTATGCACGGCTGGTTGAAGAGGAGCTGCATGAAACGATCGGCCGGCTAAGAAACGAAATAACCCGTCTCGAGAAAGAAAACGAAGTTTCTAGTGATTGGATTACGGGCCAGTACAACGCAATGGGCCAACGAAAAGAGCTGGATGAGTTGAACACTTTTAAGCAATCGATAGAAGAGCATCAAAAGCACCTGGCACAGATGAAGGATCAAGCTGTATTGCACAAGATTCGATGGGAGAAGGTTCGATCGAAAGATGATCCGCTGAAGGAAGAACCACTGCAGCAGGACGTAACATGAAGGATCAAGCTGTATTGCACAAGATTCGATGGGAGAAGGTTCGATCGAAAGATGATCCGCTGAAGGAAGAACCACTGCAGCAGGACGTAACGATTGATGAGGATGAATATTTGATCGCGGAAGAAAGTGATGACAGTGATGTAGATCCTGATGGTGATGAGCGGAAGGAGCAAGAGGGGCAATACCGCCCGGTGCAGGTGATTTATTGCAGCCGAACCCACTCACAATTATCGCAGGTGGTTAATGAAGTAAAAGAAACGCAACACGCAAAGGATCTCCGTCTCGTGTCGCTTGCATCACGGCAAAACCTTTGCATCAATGCGGAGGTACGCAAACTGAAAACTAATACGCTTATAAACGAGCGATGCTTAGAGCTGTTGAAAAAAGGAGGAAAAAGCAAAACGAACTCGGTTGATGGTGATGAACGCAGTACGAAAAAGCGGAGGAAAATCGCACAATCTTGCCCTTACTACAACCAGCGTGCGATAGAAGGATTAAAAAATGAGATACTCTTCGAAGTGCCCGATATAGAAGATGTGGTTAAGGCAGGGAAACGTGAAAACGCTTGTCCGTACTACGCTTCCCGTGCAGCCATTCCCGATGCACAAGTACTGATGGTTCCGTACCAGCTAATCTTGCACCGACGCACACGAGAACAGTCTGGAATTGATCTGCGAGACTCGATCCTTATCATCGACGAGGCACACAATCTGCTCGACACGATCGCTGCCATCCACAGCCAAGAAGTGCGACAGGAGCAGCTACGACAGGCAAAGCGGCACATTTCCGCCTACAAGGCACGATATTTTTCACGATTTTCCACGAAAAATCTGCTCCGAATTAATCAGTTAATCTTCATCGCTACCCGGTTGGAGAAATTATTATCCACCGCTGGCAAATCGTCACGAATGATTCAAACTCAGGATCTTTTACTGGAGGCAGACATATTCAATCTCAATCTGTCGGACATACTCACCTTCTGCGATCGATCACGCTTGGCGCAGAAGGTGCACGGATTTGCGCAAAGTTCGCCACGTGAGCTGATCGATCACAATATTCCTTCCGTTCGTGGGAAAGTTGGCACCACATCAAAAGGATCAACGAGTGCGCTAAAATCACTGCTAAAGAATCTCGAGGAAGATAATAACAAAAAAATGCAACAGAAGAAGGGTCAAAAAACGACTTCGAAGCAGGCAACAAGCGATCAGGAAAATGAGCAGCAAGTACATAATAAACCTCCGGTAACGAATGCGATACGACCGTTAATAAACTTTCTCGAGTGTTTGATGGAAGACGGCAGTGGTGATAGTCGTGTTTTGTTATCGTTTGATGAAAACGATCCAACGCTGGCTAGTATGAAGTATCTGCTACTTAATCCGGGAGCAAGGTTTCAAGATGTCGTGCAAAGCTGTCGATCGGTAAAGAGTTTGTGAAGGAAATCGGGAAGCATCGATACAAATGTTTTCTTTACTGTAGGTCGTACTAGCGGGAGGAACGATGCAGCCGACTGAAGAACTAACGGAGCAAGTATTCCGCCATCACCGTGAGCGAGTTACAATTAAAAGCTATCCTCACGTCGTGCCGAAGGATGCTGTGCTTCCGATCGCGCTCGGACGTGGTCCAACTGGCAAGGAATTTCTGTTTAATTTCGCCAACAAACAAAACGTACAAATGGTAGGTGCTTTCTCTTTGCCTTGTTATGTGTATTTTTATTTGTTTTAACAACGGATTTATTTTTAAACATCAACAGCTGGACGAGCTTCAATCAACGCTGCTAAACATATGCCAGGTGGTTCCGAATGGCATCGTAGTGTTTTTCAGCTCGTACGACTTCCTGGATCAGTTCTACCGCAAGCTAGAAGACTCCGGAAATCGGGCACGCCTTAAGGAGCGCAAGAAAGTGTTCCGGGAACCAAAAACATCCGATCAAGTAGAGCGAATCCTCCTCGACTATGGGCGTGCAGCACGATCAGCCACCGGCGCCGTACTATTCAGCGTTGTCGGTGGAAAACTAAGCGAAGGATTAAACTTTTCCGACGAGCTCGGCCGGTGTGTAGTGGTGGTTGGTTTACCATACCCGAACCGTACCAGTCCGGAGCTAAACGAGCGGATGCGATACCTTGATCGGTGTTTAACGACGTCCGGTGGCGGTGGGCCGTCGCCCGGTAATGAATATTACGAGAATCTTTGCATGAAAGCTGTCAACCAGTGCATTGGACGGGCTGTGCGGCATATACGGGATTATGCGGCAGTGATTTTGCTCGACACACGGTACTGCACGGGTGAACGGATTCGGCGAAAGTTGCCGGTGTGGATTTCGGAACGTTTGGATTGTGTGGAACAGCGGTACGGGCAGGCGCATGGGATGCTGGTGAAATTTTTCCGCCAACACAAAGCCAAGGCATAAGGAAAACTGATGAAAGGTAAATAATTTTTATTTATATTAATTTTTGCAAGCTTTTCTCCAAATACGTTCGAAAACGAGAATCGGACATGGTCGTCTGGTGCCATTTTCATGACATGACCTTTTGATTTGTGGTCGGACACTCATAATAATACTTGCCATGAATACTTACTTACTTTTTTTTCGACCCACATATACCACGACGTCTTCGTCAGTTTTGGCCTCAAATTTTCTCAAACCTTCTTGAGCGTCGCATCAGCAGAGTTGTCGATATCGAATTATGAACAATTTAGCTGAGCTTTTGGACGACTTAAACGGTGTGCGTATTATTGTTCGGATGAAAGACACAACCCACCAAAAGCAAAAACTAAAAACCCCGGCAATCGCTGTTATATTGGGCTATTTTAGTCCGATATTGTTTATGTATTTTATCCATCATGGTTTTTCGTTTTTCCCTTTTCTGTGATGTGTTTTTTTTTAACATTCGTTTACCCATTATGTATACGAAATAATGGTTTTCTTTGCGCCGTTTTTTTGTCCTCCACTATATCGTTTTGATACTTTGATTCTCATCACACGAGCATTTGTTGGTCGTTTGTACCTTTTGCGTTTTGTCCTTCGCTTGTAAATATTTCTCATCTTATAGACACTGTTGTTTTTCTCGATCCTCGGATTTTCTCTTATTGTTTGCTTGTTTCTTATCATTTCTAACAAGGCGGAAGTAGTATCATGGTTCTGCTTGTCCGAACTCCTTTCATTAACAGCTATGCTGGCATTTTACGCGTTATTGTTTTGTTTTATATATTATGGATGCGCAATATACATGAGGCAACACTTATATGCAAACATCCAAGTACTTTTTGGGTTTTTCTCTCCCGGTCGCGGACTCCCTAGTTTGTTCGTTTTCTGCCTATTTTGTGCGTAACACTGAAGCTGAAACGGTTTAAGATGGATGCAGTTAAGAGGATTTGTGGTATTGTGGTAACAGCTTAATGATTTCGTTTCTAATGCATACACGGTTCGATTGCGTTCCCCTAACTGTCTCTTAGCCATTATAAATAGAGCAGCTTGAAGTAACAGGAGACTAATAAAATAGGCAAACTAGAGACACGCTTGATTCGTGTTTGTAACATTACTGGAAACGAATCTGCTGTCCCTTGGTACTCAAAACTATCGATTGCATCTTATCGGGAAGGTATCTCTGGTTGTCTTTTAGATTCTCTGCGCTGCTAGCAATAATCAAGTGTCGCTCTTTTATTTCTTTTTGCGTTCATTAATCATGAACGAGGCCTAACGGTGGTAGCCAGGTACAACGTAGAATAATAAATTTCTTTTCGATAGAAACATGGGTTTGCTGGGGCGAATTGGGATACCAGTCGGCTATATTTAGGGCCGTGGGAAGTGAAAATTGTATGAGCCTAGTATCGATTTTTGGAGATATTTCGAAAGGATAGTTTGCAGTCTCTGTATCGGATACAGTATAAGAACTCCGTTTAAACTCTTGCCATGTAAGCCGTCTTAATACATCTGTCTTCCATGTTAGTTATGCTCCTTTGCTTAATATATACGTTGTTTCACATTAATCTTGCCTTCTTCTTTGCGACCCTGCTTCATTTCTATATCACACTGACTCGGTTATCGGTTTTGGGCACTTACAGCAATAACAGTAAAAATTGGAAGCGAAAAAAGCGTTTTTGGAGATGGTCGTGTTTGGACCACTGCACAATATAGAGTATAAATTTTAAATTAAAAAACCATACATACATACAACACGTACACACACACACTGCTGCTGCTGCTTTTGTTGTTGTACACATCTAAAGCTATATAGCAATGTATGTAGCAATAATGTTGAATGTTTTCATTTTCTTGTCTCTCTCTCTCTCGTTTCCGTTTCCGTTCCTTTTTCGCCATTTTTATTCCTTTTTTCTACGGTTCAGTTATGTTAAATATTGAAACAGAATCAAAATAACTAGCAACATGCATTATAACCTATTCATGGAAATAGGAAGGCATTTTATCCAGTTTTTGTGAGGGGTGGTAGTAAATTTTCATTCAAATATTACATATCAAGTTCTTTTCGGCATTTTTTTTTTTCAATTAGCACTTGGGCTTCTCTCTCCCCGCTCTCGCTTGAATATAATACGTAAGGCATGCATGATTGGTGGTGTGGTGTAAGCGATGGCGCCTTTTTTGCGGAATCGACATTCTAGCTTCACAGATTTTGCATTTATCCTATTGTTGTACACCCGACACAGGATGTGGATGCTTACTGGAGGACGTTTAACAAAACCAGTGAAGCTACACTAATCTGCTGCAACTGGTCTAACAAAGAAACAAAACGCAAACTCGAGCACCTGAGTATGAAACGAAGACGTACGTTCGCTTAAGGCTCGCCTGCAGTTCCCAAAGCAGGGAACGTACGCGTTAAAATTGGTATACGATGATTGCGAACCGCATCGTAGGCTGCGAACAGTAGTGTTAGTGTGATAAATATATATAATATATACTCGTGTCGTATAGTGCGCTGCACCGACGACGCCCATTGCACGATCGGCGATTGTGTTTTCGCTGCAGTTTTTAAGGCCGTAGTAGAAATAGTAATATTAGCAGTAGTAGCAGTAGTAGTAGTAGTAATAGAAGTAGTAGTAGTGGTAGTAGTACTAGATGTATATATCATACTCAATGTCCTATACACTAATTTTCACAGTAAGCTTTCGGTTGGTTGTTATGCTTAATCAATAGGTACACGCTTACAACTATCCAAATCTAGCTAACATTAAATTGGTCTTGTATATTGATGCCTGTGCCTGTGTTTGTTTGGATGGGCCTGGGAGATTTGGTCGCGATCCCAAATACTAACGGCCATTCGGGTTGTGTGTGGTTTGTAATGACAGTCAATTGTGTAAGTGTTCAAGCGAATCCGAAGCACGAGGAACAGATGGTTTAACCGGGCACAGTAATTATGGTAATTAATTAAACAAGAATCTTAACCTGGTAACAAATGCGTTTGTTGGTGTGTTGGGGCATTTTTGGGATGGCCAATGTCTATACAATCCTACACAAAAGGGAGACACAAGGCTGCTAATGGCCGTCTATAAGGAAGACTATAATTATATTAACCATTTGACGCGTAAGAGATTGGTTCGTTGCCACTAATCACTAGGTGAGATTAATAGTAAATAACATGAAATAAAAAAATTGAACAAGAAAGCTAGTATTGCCGCTTGTACGACACGTATTCTCGTCCGATGGTAAGAATCGTAGTGTTCACACCGTACACTAAATAGTATGGCACCCGTAGATAAAAGTGATTGCCTTTTGGGCAATGCACGCACACAAATCCTTCGCAACACAAAACGGTCCTGTATATTATTTTTACATCCATTTTGAGATGGATTGAAAGAAAAGAAAATTTAAGCTGGTTTTTGTTTCACAAAAAACGAATGGTAACTTTCCGTTTTGGCATGTCCAGACCAGACCAAAGTGTGCGAGAGAGTGTGCATATTCACTAAGAACAATTGGTAACTTTCCGTTGGTAGTTTAGATATCTGCATGATCAGTCCGAAGTGGAAGGAAATTCTTATAAGAATCCTTCGTGTTTGTGTGTTCACAACAAAAACAATAGAACAGGTGTGAAAAATCGTTTAGTTAGTACTAATATAATTAGAAGTTAATTAGCTTGTTACTTGTTTTGTACGCCATCATCGCCATCTGTTCCTCGATGCTTGGAGTGCGAAGACAATTGCACTGAACGTGAGCTGCCAATGTAGTACATAAGAGCCATACGGAACAAGAAACAAAATGGAGTATCTATTCGCGCCTGGAATGTTTGGAGGTTTGGACCAATACGTGTTTCTGCTGCCAAAGACGAATAGGATGTAGAAAAAAAACCAAATCGGAAGCTGATTGTTTTGAGATTCTTTGCTCATGCCGTATGTATATCATCAATCGGAATAAGTTGGATGTATAATCCCTATAATGGACGTTCACATATGGTTTAATCCTTGCCTCTGCCGTTTCTGCTGCTCCCATCTCGAGTATTTTTCTTATTTTCGTTTCCTAGTTAGAGGGTCAGTCTCACTGTCACTGCAAATGATAATTTAATTAATGATTTTATTTTGTACGGTGGAGACGAAGACAAATAAGTTTGGAAGATGCCAGCATAATAGTACGTGAAATTGTATGGCCAGTCAGACACCTCTCACGCGAGAAGGAACCGTTCCACACAAGTAACCATGTGGTCTGTGGTACGTTTAACATCCATTTTGTTCTCTCGTTGTAGCTGTATACAACACATGCACAACTGAATTTGATGCCGTCAAAAGTGTCCAAAAAAATGACTGCACAGGCATTCAAATTTATGGGAGAACCATTCTGCTGGTTGACAAAAATTAGCTTGCGGGTGTGAAAAGAAGCACAAGATGAACGGGCTCAACTTGCCATAAGAGCAGTCACCCTATGTGTGTATGCAAAACTGATTCTCCAGTTCCCGGTCCCAGTAGAAAGTCGACAATAAACTAGCAGGGAACCGAAGAAGCGGAACAAGTAAACGGAGGATGAAAGAAAACAACAACTGCCGAAACAAGTGCCACAAAACAAAAAATGCATGTGGAACAGAGCAGAACGAAAAGGCACAAAAGACACCACGTAAAAGGATAGCCACAATAATAATAACGATAATAGTAATAATAATAATAGTCGGTAGTAGGAATAAGAATAATATTAATAACATTCAGTATAGTGTCGTACAATAGTAATAAAATGAGATACGATTATTATTGAACCTTACGCACGAAAAAGGAATGCATTTCCGATCTTTTCAGCTTGTGCCATCTCGTTCGTTTTCCGCTCGTTTCTCCATTTTCGTTTTTGTTCCCGAGTTTTGTGTTCGCTCTTTCATCCTTCATACCCCCATTTACTTGCTGTTGTTGTAGTCTTTCAAGTTGTGTTTCTGAATCGTTTTTGGTAGTAAAAAAGTAATATGTAATGAAAAAAAAATGGTTCCGAAAGTAATCGTTTAGTCACCCGCGCGGAAAATACGAAAAAGGCTCACACGAAGGATTGGAGAATAGTTGCGCAAAAGAGCTTTTGTGCTTTACGTTTTGTTTTTTCTTCTCTATTGTTTTGTCCTAACCCCAATGCAGAAGAAGATCCTACCTCGTCCACAGCCATCTTTGTTTGCTGGTTGCAGCAATTGCAGCACGCAGTGAAAGCAAGTGATGTTACTATGGTGATGGTCCGTTGCGTAGAGAAAGCTGTCAAGTGAATTGAACACAAGATTTGTAGGTTTGGGAGTGTTTGTGGTACAGATAACAGACGATACGCGACCAGTGTTGGAAGACAGGCAAATAAGGAACATAGTAAAAGGGGTGGAATAAGTCAAGCATCTGTAATTGTGTCACCAGAAGTAAGAAGTCTTCCCCTATTCTAACTCGACGCGAATGTTGTGCAGCACTAGCGTAGAGTGAGTAGTCGCAAGGACTTACTGTCTTTGTTGATGTGTGTGTGTGCGTTCTTAAAGATCGAAAGCTGCAGGTCACGCCAGACACCCGTTGATGCTGTTGTATGCGGTTATGCCACTGTCCAGATCCGTGAAGTCTGTCGGATCATCGTCGGTCAGCAGCAGGTAATCGTTTGTTACTGGACCCAGCAGGTCTAGCGCATGCGCATGAACGAGTTGCTGGTGGTGGTGTTGTTGCTGCTGCTGTTGTAGTTGCTGCTGCTGTTGGAGGTGATGTTGTTGAAGCTGATGCTGCTGAAGTTGGTGATGCTGTTGTAGCTGGTGTTGATGATGTTGAGATTGTTGCTGATGCTGATGGTGATGCTGGTGGTGGTTTTGTTGTTGTTGCGGGTGATGATGGAGAAGATGGCCGAGCGTAGGATCGCCGACCACTAGCAAAGTGTCCAACTGTTGCTGCTGTTGATGATGCATCCCGTTGGAGTGTTGCGGTTGTTGTTGTTGCTGTTGTTGTTGTTGATGCTGAGTGTAGTCCACGGTAGCGGGTTTAAGCGTTTCAAAGCTGGCTCCAAACTCGAGCAGCGTGTTGGAGGTGTTGTCTTTAATGGCGTTCAGGTGATTCAACTTGTCATTTTCGTTTACCATGCTTGGATTGTTGTTGTTAAGAGTTGCACCGTGCTGTTGTTGCTGCAGGTGATGATTGTGTTGCGATTGGTGTGACTGTTGCTGTTGCTGCTGCTGCGACTGACCGCAGTTAAGCCCAGCAGTTAGAGGACTGTGTGCGTTGTTGTTGTACAGATCGAGTGTAGCGTCGAACAGAAACCGATCCGCACTCTGCACCGATGTGTAAGGGCTTTGGGTGTCGATGAGTTCGTTCTTCAGTATAAAGTCATCGTCGTCGGCTGTGACGAGTGTCCCGATCGGGTTAATAATGTTCACCGCAGAAACCGAGTTGCCAACGGTTAGTGGAGAAGGTACGGATGAGGGCGAGGAAGAGGGTGTCGTCGTCATGAGTGTTGCAGCAATCAGAGGATTTCCTTTGCTGACGAAAGTGGTGGTCGTGGTGGTGGTACTGTTCAGGGAAGGAAGAAGATTCGTGGTCGTGGACGTTGCTACCGGTGCTGGGTTCGTTTGTTTTTGTGCTCGCGACTGTCGTGGTTTAGGTCCTGGTTTCGATCGTCCATTCTTCGTCGGTTGCTGAGTGGTGGTGTTCGATTGGGAGGAGGCAGAAGAAGACGATCCGGGAATGTAGTCCGATTTGGATGTTTGCTCTCCAGCTCCGGATAGTTCTGAGGATGAGTCGAGCAGGAAGCTTGTCGGTTCCGTAGGGGATAGCTTGCAGTAACCGGGCGGAAGTAGGTTGCTAGCGTCTTGTTTGGAGAAGTTGTCCATTGGCGAACCTCCAGAGCTGGAGGTTACCGATTTCAGACACTCGGAGTACTTGATCTCTCCCTGTCCCGTTTGGTCCTGGTCGAGATAGTTCAGATCGTTAAGATACTTTCCACTGTTACCAGCACTACTTCCGCTAATGATGGTAGACAGTGAGGGAAGTGGTTGATAGCCTTTCTGGTGGACGCACGTGGGACCGTGCGCCTGCAGTACCTCCACCAACTTCCGGTACTCCGTTTCCAGCTTGCTGACCTGCGACTTTAACTCCTTGTTCTGGGCGTCGAGTGTTTCCGATTCGTTAATAAGATTTACCGTGCGTTCGCGCTTCTTCATGCGGCACTTGGTGGCAGCGATTTTGTTTCGTTCGCGGCGTCGCCGTCGCCGGTCCTCGTCTTCTGGTGTTAGCTGTTGGAGGAGAAGAAAGCAAGCATCCGAAGACGGTATTATACTTATAATTTCCGACATGAGATGTGATCAACCTTTAGAGCAACACTTACCGCAACAGTCGAGCGAGGACTCGCCTTTGATTCGATGTCATCTTCACTCGTCTCCCGGTGATCGGTCATGGAGGCGTCACGCCGTCGAGCTACCTTCGCCTTCGGCGTGCTGGATTCGTTTCCATCGCTCGAGTCTCCACCGCTGTGTTTGCGTTTGCTCTGGATCAACAGCTTCACACCTTCCTTGATCAGTTGCGAGCATGTCTGTCAAGCGAAAAACGTAACAAAGCATACGCACACATGAGTCAAAAGATCAGCAGGTGAACCTTAGACAATAACGTTCCCGAATGTGTATCACGCGCACGATCATGTTGATTCTATTTATCGCTTGGCGTTTTGATTACAATTCGTGGCGCAGCTTAATTGTGAACGGAATGAAGAAATTACGACATTGCGCAAATCGTTTCTGTCTTATTTAGTTACTAGAGGAATTCTTGAAACGTTTTTTTTTCTTTACTCAGGTCACCGAAATGTGAAGAATTCCTAACATATCTGTGCCGTCGCGCGTTAGTAGCATGAGATCGAAAGACGGACATTTATCTTTAGTAGACGAAGAACGACCATGAGAACTGCGTTACTCTTGCAACACAAATAACCTAGTTGTAGTGTTTAAGAGCGTTTCAAATTTTAAAATACTGCCATAAGCCATAATGAGAAGAATTCTCGGGTGTCTCTCATACAGTACTCGGTCGTCCGAAAGCCCGTTAAAAATTAATTTGACAAACAGAAGCAGAACAAGAGTGATTCATATTGCTACTGCTGCTCAGGAAGCCAAACCGCTCTTACTCACTCAAAAAGAAAAGTAAAACGAAAACTAGTTTTAAGAATAATGCAGTAAACCGACCATAATCATAATTCAACACCGAAACGTGGCCCCAAAAGTCGTGAAACATAATTGAACCAGCAGGGCCATTAAATGCTTCTGGGTTGGGTGACTTATTTGTGCCATTATTTATTTCGAAGGGAACATCTTTTCTTTGCGCGTTCGCCTACTTCCCTTTGCCATCTCTGCTCGATCCTTCGCAAGCATGAAAAATGCTTTCGCCATTTTTGGAACGAAGCTCGTGTCGTTATCTGCGTCCTATCTCGTGATGCTGCTCGTCTCTTGGCTGTTTTTTTTGCGTGTATGTACGCATTTCGAATGTATTTCTTTCGATTAAAATCCAACCAACTTCTACAGCTTAAGGGAGTAAGCCACACTCCGCAAGGAGCAGTAATGAAACAAAAAAACGGTGTCTTCAGTCCTCCACCTTATGCGGTGTGAAGATCAAGATCGAAGATCACAATTTCCAGTGCGTTGTGATATACTGCCCACAGTGCCGAAAAGATGAAGCGCACGAAATGCTTTCAAAATCACGCTCGCATGTGGCATTTGTCGTCTCGCGGGTACGGTGTGTGCGATCGCTGTGAGAGCTTCTTGTGGGACGAAGATCTTCGAAAGAAAGGTGACGAACCTGGGACGAAGCATGTGCGCGGAATCGAATTGTTCTTTCCTCTTTCTTTATTTTGGTATTTTTGTATGCAAATATGTGCGGGCCCGAGGCGAATGCGAACGTGCCTGGGGTTGACGATTTTTGCTTTGGACGACCGTTGGATGGGAGCAATGGGATTGTGTAGGGTCCGAAATGTTGGCTCGCCCGTAGGTACGTACGTTCGCAATGTCGCACTGTGGGCGTTGAATTTGGTTTGGTTTCGGGATGTTTTGCGGTCGTCTCATCAATCAGCATTTCGTCGTGAGGCACGGTGAAGGCGAAGCTGATCGAGAAGTTGAAAAGCAAACAGCCCGCGGATGATTGACCTCGCACGAGCTCGCAAGGAACGAGCGGATTGTTCCGATCCGGTACGATCCGTGCAAGCGTGGCCGGAAACAAAAGTTGCCGAACAACTTTTTGGGACTGGGAATTGTGGTTTGAGAAGAAATTGTACTAGGGAATCAGGCCCTGCAAGTGAATTTCCAATTTTTGAAAGTTTTTTCTAGACATTACAGCCAGACATTGATAGCCATCAAAAGCTCACGCACGAATTAGTCCGTCAGGATAACAAATGAGTTTCAAGCTGTTAAGCGAGGATTCCCGTGAAGGTGAAGGCTAACGTTATTTGCATACCGAAATATGCTAAAATACGTTACCGTAGCTGACGATTAATCGAATCCCACTGTTGGGATCGTGGCTGCTGTCAATATTCGTAATTATCGTCATTAATGATTGAATGGCGGACAAATTGATCGCTTCCTACTGGGTATCCTCTTTTTTGATTAGAAGCTATTCAAGAACTTAAAGTTCGAATCCTAGTTTTGGTGTATTCAAATTATATCTGAGGGTCCTACACAATGGGACAGAAATTCTAGAAATAAATCTTCTCGTAATTGGCTTAGACAATGGTTCTTTGGATGGTTCTTGGTTTGGTTGAAAGTACTTCAAACGTAGGCATATGAATATATCCCTGTGGAACCACAACTCCCAAGCCGGAGGTCTCAAACACCTGCAGATCACTGGTTCTGCAAATAGTTCCCAATAAAATCACTTTGTTAGTGTCAGGCAAATTCTATCAAAAAGACATTTCGTTAAGCCTCCTCAACACCACGAAAACCACTGACAATAAAACCATTTAAAATGGCGAAGGTGCGAGACCTCAATTGCTGTATTTGCTAGGAACAAAAAAAGGATTTTGCCATTCGCTTCCACCAAGCAACTCGCACAGACAAACAATATTTTTGTGGGTCGTTACTGTGGCACATTGTTTGCACTTTTGTGGTTGAATTCTCCCAAAGAGGAGTGCTCCGAACCGGGTTCGGTGAGCGCTGGTTTGCTGGTTAAATATGATTCGCACGGTGCAGAGAAATTCATCTCGTGGGGATACGAAGGGAAAACAAAGATGGTGGACAAGGTTTGTTTTGTTTCGCAGTTCATTTACCTGTTGTACGCTTGGCGTTTTGCCGGTGTGAAGGTGAAGTTGTTGCTGCTGCTGCTGGTGGTGCGATTGATGTTGCTGGCTGGCTGGGGAGTCCAGCGGAGAATCGGAGCTGTTGGAATGGCTGTCGTTCAGTGAGGTCTACATGAGTAGCAGAGAATGAAGAAGGAAAAACGGGTTACTTAAGTAAAAATAAGAAGAAGGTTAATATATTTTAGTTTTGTTTTGTCATATCTTGCGATGAAATGCTTCCGATTAAACATTTTGAAATATTTCATGAAACGATTTCAATGAAAGGTTCGACACCTTTGCATTTTTATTTATTTTACCACACATAGAGGGTTCCATGCTTTAGCACTCCTATTGATTGATGTTTATCACACAATGCTTTATATCTTTTAGCGAAATTCTATGTTTGATTGTATGTTTTCTTTTTTTACCTATTCTATGTCATGTCGTTTTTCAATTTATTACTACTATTTACACTTCCCTTCGTCAATCGGTCGCTCTACTAGAATTCGGAAACCGCGTAACGTACCTTGGCCACTCGTTGCTAACCATAATTGTGTTTCCCACTCCCAACTGGGAAAACACAATACACGCCAATACATTTCACGACATATTCTATGGAAATGAGGGCTTTGCCTAGAAGGTGTGCGTGCCAGAAATAATTAATCAACGGTCATTTTCAATGTGCTTTTGTTTTATGCGCCGTGCTTGTGCGTTACCGTTCTGTGTGTGTGTGTGTTACCTCTACACCGGCAAAAGATTGTCATTTGAATTAAGCGCTTTGTGGTGAGGTGCAGCTTATCTAAAGCAACGCATCTTTAATTTTAGCAACAAAACTAAACAGAACTAAATGAAGCAAATCGTAGTGTACCGTCTCCAGGGTTTATGGTGCACGGGAAGCCCCGTTTGATAGGTCGGCAAATTGAAACTGCCACCGATACGGTGATAAAAGAAATTGTGGAAGCTTCCCTGTCAGAGGAAGGGAAAGGTGCAAAGGAATCCCACTCCGTTCGGTTCGTTGACACCGCCGTGGGCCACCACTGCAAAGGTGATGGGTGTGCCCGGCCGGTCGGTCGTTATCAGTTCGTTCGAATCGGGCTTGTTTAACTGCGACCAACTGAGCCAATCGGTTCTTCCGGGCCGGATATGCTCGCCGGAACGGAAATGGGCCGCCTTTTTGGGAAATCTATCATCCGAGGCGCGTGAATCGATGGCCGGAGCGCGGTGCAAGCTGTGCGACATAAATTACTGCTACATTCAACCTTGTCCGTCAAACACACCTCCGCCATCTTTAGTGTAGATTGTTGGGCGGCTTTAATGGAAGCCGGCTCGGTAGTAAACTTCATTTTCGCGTTTAAAGGTACAGCGGTTGAAGTTGTTGATCGTTGCTATTAACTTTCCACGTAGGAAGTCACTGATCCAGAAGAAAGATGTTCAGCAACAGGAAACAAACTTCATTGTTTTAAGTTTCTTTTTTTTTGGCATACAATGATACGATAATATGACACAGAGAATATTCTACGCGTGTTGATAGTGCTACTCGAACCGGCGGCTCACGCTCATTAGGAACTTCACGTACAAAACGATGCAACACGCGGGACATCTCTGTGGAATGGGGGAGACCAGAGTAATAGGATTGCGAGTTAGCGAAGAATTGCCATTAAACACGCGGGACCTGACGCAAAGGTGTGAAAAAATCCAACCTAGCCCAATACCGCACATCGCACACACTACTAGCACGAGTCTGGTCGTTCGTGTTCCCCCAATCAACGCAAAAAAGTAAGGTTAGGAAGGTAATAAAATCTAATACAACATTGTTTCAAACAAGTTCCCCGCTGTGTCGTGTGCAGGGTTTGTTTCGTTTCGTTGGCGGCGCCATGACTGGAACTAAGCGCGCTTTTGTTCTTGCTCCAGTCGGCGACGGAAGTCATCGAAGGGCATGGTGTGTGTGTGTGTGTTTGGTAGTTCCGCTTGCTTTTACCGGCCAGCGGTGCTTAACCGGCTGTATGTGGGTATTTCTTGGCGAGAAAGAACTCGCGATAACGATAGGGCAGTAATAGGGTTGGGCCCGCTTGTAATTGGAATCACACGAATGCAGGCGTAGTGGCAGCAGCACAGGTGTAAGCCATGTACTTCGGGTATGTACTTCAAAATGGTTGGAGGTCGCACCATGGAAAGGTTCAGGGTTGCTTGTATGATTATTTCGTTCGTTTTGTTATTGCAGTTCCACTGTGTCCCCCTCTATCTCTTACGCGTTCCTTTCGCCCCGTTTTCGGAAAAAGTCCCTGCACGCACTTGTGTGTCGGATAGGGTTCGTGTCTTTGATAGGAACAGTATGGCGTCCGCTACCTACGTGAAATGACAGGTGGTTGGTTTTGGACCTACGACGACTACTAGGAGATGTGTATGGTGCTCGCAGGAACTGTTGCATGTACCACGCGATTAGTCGCGTGTAGGAAGATTTATGGACACATCCACATCACATTCCGCCCCTCCGTGATTACTGCGCTGTCACGATCTAACAGAGTTCTCTCTCTCTCTCTCTCTCTATCGAGCAAACTGTGTGGGTGTTTGGTTTCTTAGGTTCAAAGTCATCGGCAGTAGTAGGTCCAACGGCGTAAAGGCGCTGATGGCTATAACCATCATGGTCGCGGCAATTTCCTTTGAGCTTCATCAAGATCTACCCCTAAAGTGACCCGGCTCGATAGAACTAATGCCTTTATGCACCCCTAGTAAGCGTTCTAAGCCTCAAGATGTGTAGATGTGTGATTAGTACACCCAACGTGTGTCGCTCTCTCATTCTCTCTCTCTATATACGGGAGAAAACATCACACACTACTCCGAACATTGATTATGATTTATTTGGGCTCGTCTTGTAAGGTCATTCCATGGTCGTCGCATTACCGTGATCTCTCTTTCTATTCCAAAATGAAGAAATATGTCACAACGGCTCAGTTGCCTATTGTTGTTAAACACAGTGAAGAATTGTGTCTTTGCTGGCGTCTTCGAAAATTGCTTTTGACTAGACTTTTCGAGCGTACTTCTTCCCTCTTGCCGACAGGTTTGAATGCTCTGGATTTAATCAGCTGTGGTATGCTAGTGGTACACACATGGTAACGTACCGTACCATTGTACGGCCGGTTGTCTGAAGGCGACCAGCGTCACTACTTGTCACTACTTGGTCCCGTTGCACCGTGGTGTAGTAAATTAGATTTTATTTGTTGAGTGATTTTTATCGGTATTTGATTGAATTACTGGGGACCGGCCCCAAAACGTACAAGCACAACAAAGGTATGGGCGGTCTAGGCACACACACACTCACACGTACAATGGGAGATCTCTCCTTGAGGTCACGAATGCATTACATTGTAGTCATCGGCGGGATAGGAGAAATGAATCGTGCTGTCGGAATTCATTGCGGAGGTGTATTTAAGATGTTATCAACGACATTTCCTGCGTTGCGGACAAAGCATGGTATGCAAATGAGTGTCTTTAATTGGCTGGTGGAAGAAATCTAATGTCTGCATAAAACCTAACACTATAAAATGGAGGAAAAAGTCTTTATCGTGCGCTGTGGGCTGATACAAAATTGTACAGGAGTTTAGTTTGTTGATTGAGTATATGGGAGCGAACTCACGTACACAAGATTTATGGTGTGTAAAGCTGGATAGCATGTATTCCCCCAGCAGCAACAATGTAGCTCTGCATTAAAGAAATCACTGCACTAGAGTGTCTATTAAGCACTAGAACATATTAAACTAATAGGTAGGAACCATGGAGCGTCTTGCAAGTTCTTGTAAATTTTGAGACTAGCACTCAGTCACAAGATATTCTAGAGCATCTTACTAGTACTACTATTATTACAATATTGCACATTGAGCTAGTAAAGATGGGACTCACCTGCGAGTTGTTCACTGGAAACGAGTACTCGAGCGGATTTGTCATGGCCATTAGCGAGTTCAGGATCTCCGGCGTCCTGGGTGTGCCACCGTCCATGATAAGGAGCGATGGCACGTTAAGGCTGAGGTTTGTGCTGAACATGGTGTCGTGTGGTGGTGGTGGTGTGTGTTTGATATCGCTGCTTAGCAACGCTAAAGCGCTGTTGTAGATGAAGGTGTTGCTCTTGGAGCAACTATCAGCTGTACGTGGTCAGCCGTAGGATGACTAAATGACGGGCGAATTTGATTCTTCCCGTGGGTACTTAAGTTTCTGTCGTTTGACGAAGTTCGTATATCGTATGTGTGTGTTTGTATGTATATTGCGGGGTGACTTTCCCAACGCGTTTTGAGAATCGAGTCGTTTGTTCGTTCGTTCGGTGTATTACTCTATTTTACGTGGCACTTTTAACTTCGTTGAAAACCAACCAAATGATCGTTACAAGGTAAAAACATAAATCGGTAATGGTTCGCGCACCGGTCACTAAAATAAAGCAAAACAAACACACAAAATTAACAGAAATAATTTAATCACAGATATTTCGAATACACTTCTTTTTGCGTTTTGCGCACACTTTTCACTGGAGCGTGTGTGTGTGTTGCAGCTGACAGACTCTTTGCTCTTTGTGTTGTTGTTTACTTTTGCACTTTGAAGACGCTCCCACTTGCGCAGCGTGTACAATGGTTCGATTTTGGAAAATAGGCACGTGTTTGTATGCGAGTAATAGTACACTAGTTGAGTGTGTTTTCTGAAGTTGTTGGTTTGTTCTGTGCACCACACAACTATGCTCGATGGGCCAAAAGTAGTATTGGTATGAATGATGATGCTGCTGTTGCTGCGAATACTTAGGAGCACCAAATGTAAGTTTCGCGTGTGTTTTGTGTTGGTGATTCCACGTGCGTTGTAGGTTGTTCTACGTAGACTTGTATGCTTTAAATAGTATTGATTGTACGTTTTGTATATGAAAGTATTGTGGCTGCTGTATTACATTAACTTAAATCACAATATGCTTGCTGCTCAGCACCGGTCTAATGACCGAAAGGCTGACTAACTGTCGGTATAATACGATCTGTTGTGGTGATCGTATGAAAAATTGTACGATTAAACGGCACTCTTTACAGTTCTCGTCACAGACTAACGATTGGCACAGATATTTCACATCCCACAGTCGATCTTTGTTCCCGCTCTTGCGGCACTTGCTATACGGCTCTTTTTGGGGGCAACGCGAATTTTGCAACGAATAGTTTTCTGAGGCCCGAAATGGCCCGAATGTTTCCGCAAGCGAATATGGAAAGGCACTAGTTAATCGTTCACAAAAGTCTCAAGGCGATCCTGACGACTGTGCACTCCTGTTGCACTTTCGTCGGTGTGCTGTAGGCTTGATTGATTGATTTATGCACTTGTTGTTTGGTCGAGAGGCGGCAGCGTTCCGTGCCCACGAATCCGGAAGCTTATCTGCAATGAGAGAACTGAAGCAGACGAAAAAAAAAACTCGGTTAATGATGCTTGCCACCGGGCGTCGAAGCGGGTATTATGCGTGCTGTGATGAACTGCGAATGCGGAGCGATAATTAATTTGACTTCAGGTTTTGCAGCGTTGGGTTAAGGCGATAAAAAAGGTAGACAAAATAAGAATACGCTTCCAACGGGGCCGCCGCATCTCTGAGGATGCCGAAGAAGTTGCCGAAGGCGTTGGGGCAGAACGCCCTCTCAGCGATTGTGAGGAGACTGGTTGGTTTGTTGGTTGGAGGCCATAAAATAGATTCTAGGCAATAGCTTGTGACGAGCCTCACCCACACACTCGCGTACCGGGAGGATTGAAATGAGCTATGGGCTTTGAGAGTGGACCTACCACCGGTACACCGGTAATGTGTCGCCCGAATGGCCGGAATCGGACCTCGTTCTTCCATAAACGTAATGTCAAGTCATTATTCTCTATGTTCGCCTCACCCTAGACAGTAAGAACACGATATAAGCTATCCGCTGTTTTTAATAGCCCAATTCATGCAGATTTAACCATTCATTTCCTTCCCATTGCGTTTCGAGTTCTCGCCGTAGAGTTATTCCTGCAGGAACTGATGCGAAGTAAAGGAAGGAAATGAAAAAAAAAGAAACTGCACAAAAAGATCGCACCCACTACCAGCACAGTTCGGAGATCATTTCGAACCGGTCTCGTGGATGTATTTAACTCTCGCTCTCTCTCTCTATCTCGCTCTCTACCATTCATTACCACATTAAGTTTGCGCTACCGAGATCGAGGATCGGTATGAGATTGAGGTTAACTCCCTGGGCTGCCCCAATCCCAAACGCCTCCACGTTCCGGACTACCATGTTTGGCACAAAACAAAACAATCGGACAGTCGCGCTCGGCAACTGACAGAGCCTGTACTACTTTGCATCGAAAGTGGCGCCCTCTAGGCGGACGCAAACGGCCACAACTCCAGGTGGACTAGAAAACGCGTAGGATCGCTTGTGACAGATGGTCATATGTGTGTAATGTGCCTTCGGCGGTGTCAAATAAATCAATGAGAGAAAAGGACGCAGCTTCATGATGTGGGAATATGATGACTCTAAGCTTATTAGCTTACCAATTCTATAGAAAATTTTAAAAAATTGCAGTGAACGCTGTTTTGGTAGCGCCGGTACTGATGTGAAAGTGTTACTCTCGCATTTAGCAGTACAGTTAGCTCCATCGAACGAACACACCCATACACTGAACTCGTTTTTTTCATGAGAGCGAAAAAAAGAGACGATAATCGCCTGTTTATGTGTGCCCGTGTTTGGATGATTAATTATTGGCGTCGGCCGCTTGACGTGAGCTGATATTGAGCAGGTTACCGTTTGCGATTGAAATGATCTTGAGTTGGTTCTAGTTGGACGTTTAGTACGTGGCTTCTTGTAAACTTTTCACTTTGCTGTTGTGAACGTGTTATGATTATAATGTTTGCCGTACCGAACTTACGAGTTTGTGGTCAAAACGTGACGTTAAGTCATGAGATGACAAGTGTACATCGGAAAGTGTGCCTAGGCACCATCAAATCTGTCACTGTGACGTGCAGTGACTAATTGAATTAATATGATTATAATCGTAGCGAAAGGTTTTGTTTACGTTCTTGGTAATCATTTTACATCATTTGTCTTCCAAAACACGCATTGTCTTTCCGTATCGTCTACTTCAATCAATACACTTTGCTTTTCTGTTCCACTTTCCATTCAGTATGCATCGACTGCACTGCGCGTTCCCGTTCCGTTTGCATCGGAACCAACGGCAAAACGGAAGAAAGAGCAGTGCAAAATAAAATCTCCGATAAACGAACCGGTAAGTGTCTCCGTATGAATGGCCATTGTGTGCGGTTGTGCACTTGTCTTCTGGGACTCCTGGGACGGGGTAGTGGTGTGCGTGCGTGTGGAAGGATTGCGGATTTAATTTATTGTCCCGTTGACTCCATATGGTGTCGGATCAGGGACAGCATGTGTAGGCGCGTGTGGCGAATTTGCGCAAACGTACGCCGGATTGTAATTTACGCAACGCAGAAACACATACAAACGTTCTTTCGGCGCTTTCGGGGCGTGTGTGTGTGTGTGTGGTGTTTGATGCATCCCGTGCACAGTGGGAGAGAACGCGCAAGGATGGTGGGACAGGTACGTTAACTTAACTTAACGGTAAGTTAGTAACGCTCGATGCCGATACATTCAGACATAACATTTCACTAAGAATACGTTTCAATTTAGCCATGTGGTGGGTTGTCTATTTTGACGTACAGTGTATGGCGAAAAACAGCACTAGTGACTGAATTATATGTTGAGGAGTTCATAGTTTCAGTTAGTAAATGCCAAAACAATCTATTCTTCGCTTATTTGTAGCCAAAAAACCCCAATGCTAGTGGACATCAAGCTGCACTCTCCGAGGTACCGGGAAGGTGGTGCCTCCCATATGAAATTTATAAATAAAATCCGTTACCGAGATCCACCTCCGTAACTAGGCGTACAGTGATGGCCGAGGAAGCAGATGGAAGGAAAGACGAGGTGTGTGTGTGTTGTAAAGTGCTTTTCGTGGTTTCGTACAAAAAACCTCACAGATCGCTTGTCATATGACCCGCATCCGGACGCGTACAATGCTATACGCAAATGATGTCGAACAACAGCGCCGGGGTCTCGGCAGCGGCAGCTCCAACTACAGCCAACATTCATTCACACTTCCGTTTGGTGTGATTGTATTTCTTTGTTATTGATGTGTTTGCGTGTACTGGGCAGCCACCTGTAGAATTTATTTCACCTAAATTGAAGTTGTGGCATTTTCTGGACTAGAATTGGAACATATCTTTGGAACCACACCTGTGTTTTGAGTGACTGAAGCTCATTTTAGTCAAGCACAAACATGCCAACCATGTGTTTTTGGGAACAGCTTCCTCTTCTTTTTCAACGTACGCTTGCCACTCTTCATTTGCATCCATTCGTCGGTGGTGGTCCTCCTGTCTGCCGATGCGTGGAGTACGTGAAGGCGTTATGCAAATTCCGATATAATGCAGTTTTTATTGCGACAGAAAATATGTATATGTGCATGCGCGCCTTCGGGATGCGAGCGTGTCGCATCTCGCGTCCTACTGCTGCTGGTACGCATCGGTTCCAGCCAATGCAGTGTGTGCTGGCGTCTTCAGGCTGACTTCGGAAAGGAAAGTATCCATGGTAACTTCAATAAAGACGGCACATTGACGACGACGCATTGTCGCGTGAGCTGGATGTTGATGGGTATCATAATTTAGATTGTAAACGTGGCACACGTTCCGGTACGGGCTGTGGTGCCTTCTGGCCGGCATTTGTTTTTCCTTTGTTTGGACGACTTTTTCGCTCCCCACATTTGGTGCGAGGAGACATTTTTTACCCATATTTCTCTAGCGTGGAGATAGGGTTTTTACGATTATTTCTTCGGGGTTTTATAGTTTCCTTCGCATATCATTTGAAGATCGTGAAGTTTGACAGGGACGCGGGGTACTCGTATTCCATCCCGAGGAACATCTTCCCGGAGACATGTCTTTGTTCGCCAGTTATTATTATGACATATCTATTGGATCTCTTCACTTGCGACGCAAACACATAAGGGAACGTTTCGTTCACTAGTGGATATGTTTTTGAAGCCAAGTTTACTCGCTTGCCAATTAGTTTTGCTTCAAAACGACACGGTGTACTGACACTGCCACGCCAGCGTGACATCTTCAAAGACGGCCAGTTCCAAAATACCGAAATAATTTAGCAGACGCTTTTGTGAGCCTTTTTCGGACTCGATTTCGAGAAGCCATGACATTGAGAATTTATCTAGAAAAAACAAAGAGACCCATGTTTGCAACCCGAACCGTTTGCTTCTCCAATTAGCAAGACAAAACGAGTGACCAAGTAAAGTGGCCACTGCTTGGGAAACGAAGTGATTTGAGGTATTCGTTGTCGTTGTCGCCGAATGCTTCTTGTTAATCAGCTAGAGCTTCTGGTTTCTGGTTAATTATTCTATGTGTCAACCCAAGGACAACTCAGCATCGTTGAAAGTCCTGATGCACCCCAGAAGGATTATTTCGACACTTAAGTTCTAGAGATAAATCAGCCATTACGTTCCCAAAGACACCATCAGCCGAAGGTGTCGCAGTGTTGTCGAGTGCTGTTTGCAACCCGAACCGTTTGCTTCTCCAATTAGCAAGACAAAACGAGTGACCAAGTAAAGTGGCCACTGCTTGGGAAACGAAGTGATTTAAGGTATTCGTTTTCGTTGTCGCCGAATGCTTCTTGTTAATCAGCTAGAGCGGGCAGAGGTTTCTGGTTAATTATTCTATGTGTCAACCCAAGGACAACTCAGCATCGTTGAAAGTCCTGATGCACCCCAGAAGGATTATTTCGACACTTAAGTTCTAGAGATAAATCAGCCATTACGTTCCCAAAGACACCATCAGCCGAAGGTGTCGCAGTGTTGTCGAGTGCGAATGTCTCGATAACGACTTTTACGACATCTCGATACCGGGCTACCACACACAAGTCTCGGCAAGTTGAGTGGATGTTTGAAAGACTCTCTACGGGTCACGAATGCGAATACGCAAATGCAATTGTTTTTGTAGGTTGGCCATCTTCCGTGATTGCCTTTTAAAGATTGCAATCGGTGACTCGTGCCAAGTTTGAATTTATGATCCGATCGATGAACAATGTGTCTAGCACAGTAGCAACCGCTAGCTGCTGCGGTACGGGCTTGATTGGATCCTGCGGACGTGTGACATGTTGACCATCCACTTGTTAGCTACCGGAATGAACATGGCGAAAATGGCGACGATTCGGGGGGAAACAATGTCGCTGATGTCAACAGCAGGGAACGTGTTTACAGACACAAGCGTTTCTTTTTTTTTTCGGCCAAGGCGGCATCTTTTGTGCAGTGGTGGACGCTTCTTCGGACACGTTTTATTCTTCGGCAGTGTTTGGAGACAGGAAGACTATACGGTGCGATACGGTGCCGCTCAGTGAAGGTGGAGAGATCTTTGCTAGTGGAGAACCATCGAAACATATCCACTTGGCTACCGTTCACCGTGGAAGCAGCGCTCGGTAGCAATAATAGTTTGGCCATTTTGGGGAAGTCAATCCTTCGCGCCGGTTTCAAGATTTCGAGCTGCCGTAATGTGGAGCTCCAACTACCACGGTTCCCGCTGTTCTTCCCGCAAGAAAAAAAACGCGGGGCAATTTAAAAAGGCCAATATCTCATCTTTTTATGCGGTCGTAAAACGAACTATCAAGCTCTGAGCATCGAGTGGTTGAAGTTGTGTGCTTCTTTTTTTCGTTTTGTTGTCCGTCTTCTTGTTCGTTTTGTATTGTCGTTTTCGGAGCTTCGGATCCGCCGACTTTTATGCGGCTGTATGGTGGTGGTGGTTACATTCGCTGTCAGTGTGGTAAGACGCAGCCAGTTAGTATGGTACGGGTATCCATAAAACCATCCAGCCTCCGGAGTCAAGGTGACTCGAGGACTTTTGACCTGTCCCACCAATCTCGACCGTTTTCAGCAAATTCCACCGAGTCTTCGAAGAGTGGTGAACGGAAAAAAGCCACATGTTGATATTTAAAATTATCACCCTATTGATATCAGGTGGTTATGTGGTGTTTAAAAATATATTTTTTTTAATACTACACAAGTCAAAAAACTAAAATGTCACATGAAACCGAATTTGTATATATTTGTCTGTTTCTGAGCCATTCGCAAACAACCACCAACAACATGGACGCTTAATTATTGCCATTAATTTTAATCAATATCACCTCTCGAACCAAACTTCAGGATCTCTTGTCATCTTCGGATTTTCGGGTCTGTTGCTGCATTTCGCGTTAATGTATAACAACACATCAACTCGATTTGGGACTTTGGGCAACAACGGCGTTCAACGGTTTGTTTTTTGTTGTTTACTTGATAGCGACTACTCCTTTATGTTGTTTACATTCTGGTGCTTTTCGATGAGGGTTTGAGTGACAAAAAAAAAAACACAAAAATGTCCAACAAAATCTGCATCCAGTGTCGATCGGTTGATCCATTGCAGCAAACCCTCCCCCCCCTATTCGCAGCATGCTAATGGCGCCGATTAATCTTCAACCTCTCCTCCCCTTTTACGCTACCCACCTTCTCTCTCCTTGCTTTCTCAAATGCGGTTATTGATTTCTTCGTCGCGATTCCAGTTTGGGGAGCTGGAGTCAGCTTTTTATTATCATCTGGCTGAGCACCCAAGGAGAGAATCATAATTTCTGATTGACCCACGGCCATAGATCGATACCCGATCGATCGCTGAGGTGTGGTTAAAAACTGCATTCATTTTGGGACACAGCACGTTACGAGCGGGCCAGCAGGATCGATTGGATCGTTTAGGCTAATCGGTGCTTTCCACGAATGCGGATTTTTATATCCGTCAACAACGCCTAATGTGGCTTTTAAAGGTGCTCCAATATTTTTTGTTTGTAACGATTTGGAGTTGCAAGAAATGCTATAAAACCCTAGACCTGTGGCGCTTAGTGCCAGGGTACGTTTTGGTTTCGCATTTTTTTCCCCCGTAGTCGTTGCCATTTGCCATTAGAGGATATTCAAATTTCACCCTCGTCGATCGTGGATATTTGAGACCATTTGAGTCGTCAACATTGCTCACGATCGCGTGCAGACACATAAAAATGTTGCCGTGATTAATGCACTGGTATGATCACGCTAAACTGCATTTACTTGGATGAAGTTTGACGGGAATGGAGAGCGATACCGTGCGAAGTAATCTCCAAGAAGACAAAGTGGTCGTAGCGATGAGTTAAATGGTGTTTGGTGCGAATTAATCCAGACCGATCGCGTTGTATGCTACGATTATGGCACTGTTTAGAGGTGAAGTTTGATGGAATGTTTATTGAAGGACTGGTCATGGCGAAGAAACAAGATTTTTCCAGGAAAAGACGTTCAATTTTTATTGAAGAAAAGGAATCAGTTGTCCAAATAATAAATGAAACTGCAGCGGATTGGGTTTTTTTTTCTTTTGTGTGTGAAAACATTCGTCCAAAAATAAGCAACACCACACAGCACCAACCTCTCATCTCCACCGAGCAAGACACTCATCTGCATGCTCAAAAAATCGAAAATCGATGATAAATGAACCAAAAGTTTCGGTCCTCGGCATACAACCATCGCGTCCCATGTCCATACTGCTCATCATGGCTCCGCATAAAGCTGCTAGCCAGAGTCGCAACACAATCCAGACGAAATCCAAAACGCACATACGCCGGTTTGATGGAACGCGACGCCACCAAACCGATGCGTCTCCAAACATGGCCGACCAACCGGGGGTACGGATAGCGTCGGGCATCGTTTGCAAACGGTGGTAGGACACAAAGAAAACGCGCAAGACACCCCAAGAGAATACGCAACGCAAACAAGGAAAGTTAAACATCCAAAAATTTCGGCAAGGCAAGAGGAGGGCATACGCCATAAACAAAAAAACAAACGCAGACAGACGCACGGCCACGGTTTATCTCGGCAAATGCGTACCGCAGTCGAGATTCAAGATGGAGCGACCATCCCCCATTTTTTCGTTCATTTCCGACGCGTGTGTGTGTGTGTGTGTGTGTGAGAAGGAAGAGCGAGGAAGACATTTCGGGGTTGACCTTGGACAGCAGCGGACATCTGGCAGAAAAATGGTACAGGGTGGGAAAATTCGAACATTGACCGTCATTGACAGAGCGTCAGGAAAGATGTGGTAATGTGGATGCCGGTTCGCGTATCTTTCGAACAGAAAGGCCACGCTAGAACAAACAAACAAATGGAACCCTTTTCCGTTTCGATTTTTTTTTTTGTGGGATCAGTTTTACGTCCAAAGGATATTGTGAAGTCCGGAAGAATGAGTTTGCTAACTGTGGCAACTAGTAAAACAGGGAGCATGGGTCGTAAAGTTGTTTGAAGTTAAGAAATGAGAAATTTCCCTAAGTTTTCTAATGATAGTTTGGAAAAACATTCAGCTATTCTTGAAAAAGTTGTCCGTTGTGTGCGTTTAGACTAGAGATGAGTCACGGTAAGAATTTTTGAAGAGATCTCCACCCGGATAAGACATTTGATGACTATTGATTGTGTTTCCGCACAATTTGCAAACCAAATTTTTGGTAGTTCATTGACATATCGTCAACCATGGCTGCGACTTCCAACCACAGGTTTAGTGGAGCTACATGAGGATATTAATGACCAGTATATTAATGTGTGTGCTACTCCTTAAAGTGTTTTTGTTGGATGGTGTCCCGAGACCTAAGACACCATTTATGTCACTCTTAATAACTCGTGACGGGTCGGGCCGGTCAATTGTGCCTGTCGGCCGACGAAGTTCGCCCAACTGTGTATCGGTGCGCTTGATCTGCATCTGAATGGTGTGGTGGTCGCCCGGGTAGCGCAGATTCTGGTCAGAAAATATTTGACACTTAAAAATTGCTCTCGACTCGGTTGAACGTTAAACGATGTACAAAGCTGTTCAAGTATGCTTAGCCCTCACGCGAAACGTTCCTCGAAATGAGGTGACACCAAACGGACCGTTTACGAAAAACGTACCATTGCCGTGTTCGCCAAGACATCGCCACCACTTCAAGTACTGCAACACAAGTCTCAGCACAAGTCGGCGCTGCAAAATCGGAACCACTGATTACGAGCGAGAGCCGCAAGGCCCCATCCCAAGATCCCGTGCGAGGTATCGAGTGTAAGGTAAATAAATCGAATTGACATCGTAATCTCTTGCGTGGAGAAACAGGATTTTCACCAAAACTGACAAGAAAGCGCTTTAAAAATAAAACATATGGCAAGAATTACTTCTTTGGACAGGGGTTTTGTGCACATATGGCAAATCTCCGTGATTGCCATAAGAAAAAAAAACATGTTGAAGTTGAGGTTAAAGAAGGTGTTAAGAATGTGCCATGCTTTCCTGTTGTGTCCTCAATCGCGAATACTTAAGCACCGAGATAAGTGTATTTTCTCTGATTTCATTACGGAGTTTCTTCGTCTCGCGTATCAGTTGAAGGTGTCAAAGCAGCTTACTCCAGTGTGCGGTGTAGCTCATTATGCAAAGTGCGTTCTGTTCCCGAAGATGTTTAACATCGGTGTGAAACTTAAAGCAATCGAGATAAGACCGTTGAGTGGCCGTCAGGAGGTATCAAAATTCATTAAGAGACAACATACAAAATGAAATCTTCTTAAAAAACACACAGCACACAGTTGGTTTGGCAGCCACCATTTTGGCAAGAACTCAAAAGCCTCAGATAAAATGATGTTCATTTAATTGCATTATCTTTACCGAGCATTAATCTCCCGATCTCGAAAAAAGCATCAAGCTCGAGAACCAGATTAACACGTTCGCACCTTCGAAGCAAAAATTCGCCAAATTCTTCCCCCAATCACTCAAGGCGCCAAATCGAAACGACAATCTTTGCTCCATTCGTCCCCCCAGGGAACGCAACAACGGAAGCGCATCACAAAATCCGAAGGAACTCGTTCCGGCGAACGTCTCGCCGTGGAATGCAG
>KZ062567.1:59651-82541 GCA_002091835.1 Anopheles maculatus | reverse complement strand
CACGCCGTACTATTGCCAGGAATTTTGAGTATTTATAGGAGAATCCAACCATATGGTTGAGTTATGTCTGTAAGGTGCAAAACATACAGTTGCCGAAAGGCCTAATGGCCCACCAACATAGTGTAGCGAGGCGCGCATTGATGTTCCGTAAGAGATATGCTGAGTTCTTGAGATATTTCCCAAGATTTTGGACAACATTTTACAATATCTGTGGAACTTCCCTCAAACTTTAGAGTCTCAGTTAAGAACCAAGCTGGTACAGAGAGATAGCGATAAACCCCACCAGACTAGCTCACCGACAGCAACAAGCACGAGCACCAACAACAAAACGGCATACTTCAAAGCGATCGTCGCGATCGGCGTTCCGGCAGGCAATAGTACGGCGTGCCTCCGTTCAGGGTCACCAACGTTTACCGCACGATGCGGTCTGGGTTGGTTTGGCGATGGGAAAATAATCAGCACACAGTACAGTAAAGTGTCGTAAAAACTTCGAGCCTTCGATGGCTGAACAACGACGGGCAAAACCTTTTCGTGAGTTCCGCCCGACAGAGGAAGTCGTATCGCCCGTATTTGTTTGTTTGTTTGTTTAAGGGAATAGCAATGGGAGGAAGAGGTCGATTGTCGGCATACATTGGTTTCGAGGAAGTAGTACCAACACTTGGAAGCAAAAAAGCCTGAACAACCTGTACGGTTTCGGTTTTGGAGGAGACCTTCATGGGGCATCATGGGAAGATTTTTTGGAAAGTCTTCAAAGTGGCAACGCACGATCGTACTCTCGAGCTCTCGACGAGACCTTTGGATGCAACTGCAACATAGCGACAAATCAATTGTGCCCGTGACACCGTCACACGCAACCTCACAACTTCGGTTGTCTTGAGCGCGACAGACCGGAGTTTGCGTGATCGTTCGGTTGCGCATTTCGTTTGCAAAGCGACAAACGACGACCGTGTGTGGTAGGGCGGAGTACTCGTCCGGAGATTTGTGTACTGTTTTGCATCTCCAAAATCTACCGCCATTCGAATTTGGGAGGTTGTTTGTGTTGGGAACGTCCCATAAGATACGTCTCGCGAGGTTTGGCGTTTGTTTACATATTCGCATGAACGGCTTGTGAAGCCTCTATGGTTGAAAATTTTGTAAAAGGAAGCAATACAAAGACTAAGACAAAAGAGACCCAAAAAAAAACGCTTCAGACTGGTGAAGTTTTTGGTCAACACTCTTCAGTGCGTCGATAGAAAAAGCGAGTTTTTTTTTTCATTCCATTTGTTTGACAAGCCACTAATTGCTCCGGCAAACGATGGTGTGTTGACATATTAATACAATACACCGGACGGCTTGCCGTGAGCAATATGGGATGAAGGCTGATTATGGATGCTGCACGACGCACAGGTAAGGTGACTTTGACATTTGACTTGCTGCTGCATACTGCCCTGTGTCAACTGTCATCCCTACCTGCTTTTTGACAGATGAATAGTAGCCAGGTGGCGGCACTTTACGTTTCACCACTCGCTTCCTTTGGTCTATGCTTGTGCTCCTTGTGGATTCCTGTAGGCGGTTCGAGACGGAGTTTTTAAGCTAATTGTGTTGCGGTCTGTTTTATGACTGTTGCCGGTGTGTCGTGTGCGTCGGTCCGTTGGAGGAAAACAGGTTCGCTATAATCCTAGCTGCGATAAAAGCGCAGCAATTAACCCATAAACCGCAACGGATTAAACACATTAAAGAGGGTCGCATCGTTCGCAGCGTATTGCTATTTGATGAACCGTTCGGAAAGTTATAGGGTTTGATTAAAAAGCAAATCGATACTCGGTACGTGTGAATGATGTCCTTTAATGTTGTAGTAAATCTCGCTGTAATAATGACAGCTAGAGGCACTATAATTAGATACCATTAAGGCGGCTTACGCTAGAAACACCGGAAATGAAGCGTCACAAGAACATCTTCAATGTGCCGTTGAAGTTAGGGGTTTTAAATGCTCACAGTTTTCAAGTCTAATTGTCTGCCAAAATGTGAATAGAAAAATATGTACGTTTCGCTTTTTCTACATACCAGCCTAGACATCTTGTCGACGTTTTGCGTACATTGCTTGACCACGTGGCATGGGCAACAGTATTTCAAAACCGATTTGAAGGAACTATTTTTAAAATGTTCTGACCGTTTCATGTGTGTGTGTGCGTTTTTTTTTTTCGCCTCTCCATATTTCGATCTGCAGATTTGCTTTTCCACATGACGGGCAGCTTCCGGGTGAGAGGTGGAATTAGAAATGGCTCCGAAACGTTGTTCACCGTTTTTACTGGTATTGATCGATCGTTGGTAAACGATTTACTATCCGGTTTGTTCGTTGGTGTAGGATGATTCAAAAACGCAAACATTGTGCAATACAAGATCTAACGCATACGTGGCCTGTGTCCTTGGAACGGGTAAGAAAATAATTTTGTAATGGCTTTTTTCTTGGGAGTGTGGAGCTGTCGCGAAAAAAGTTAATAAACATTAAGGGACGAGAATAATATAAAACAGTGAATCCGGGATTTAATAGCATTCGTAAACGAATTATTGAAAAGCGAAGGACACAGGCGCACTTTAAATGCGCTATGTTTTTGTTTATCCCCGAGTAAAGTCAACAAAGAGTGGCAAGAAAGTGTGTTTTAAGACGACCATAGTGACAAGGTATGTCGTTTACCGGTGACCTTAGTGTTAGTGATGACAAATAGCGTTGGCCACCCATGCCAGACGAATAGCACAGTTGCTAACGTTCGCTGGATATGACACGTTCGATCTGGGTTCGAATCATTATCTGTACAGTATAGACATTCAACTTTTAACTGAGAATTTTTAACTCTCTGGACATTCCTCATACAAGTATCGAGATAAAAAAATAAATTAACATTGCTCATCCAATATTTCTCCTATAAATAGATGCCATAAATTTTGCAATTTCTATCGTACCGGAAGTATGGAGCACATGACCCGGGGAATGTACGAGGATTAGCGTTGAAACCAAGCGAAAGAGATAGAGCTCTAACTTAATCGATTCAATAAAAAAGATTACATATTGATTGTGAAGTGATAAGATAGTTTATTGTAGGCACTTACCCTATGTACGTATCAATAATCACAGAAAAAGGGTTATCAGTACCAATAAAAGGGAAACTACCGTGGTACGGAATGTGTGCTCAATTGGAGCTTATTTATCTGGGTCTCGTGCTTCAGACCTCAGAATCGCGTTGTATAATAAAACGGAAAATCATTCTAGTAATTTCTATCTCTTTAAAATGTCTCTTTGGTATGTTTTTGCACAATGCTTATGTTCCTTACTTTGTACCGAAAAAATCACTTAAATTTTCTCTCCCACATTCGCAACATCATCGTTGACAGCACATGATAGTTAACAAATAAAAAGAAAACCGATTTCTTCCAGTGTGTGTGTGGCCCAAACTGCGAAATATCTCCATTTGCAAGCTGTCAACGGTCGATCGAATGGCCGGTCGTGGAGGCGCGCCACATTGTCGCACTTGTCAACAACGCGCCTCACGCACACACACACACACACACACACAACCGCATCAAAGCACCTCTCGCTACCATCGCTAGTGAGCTGCTGAAGCTGTGCCGGTCCTAGGTATTTGTGCCGAGAAGCGCCCTTCGGATGTGGGAATTTTAATCGAATGTCACATGTTGCGCGTGTTACTCTTACCACCGACGACGCTCATCGCTGGAATTGAACGTTCCTTTCTTTTCTATCTGTCTTTGTGCTGTTTGTTTCTTCTTTTTTTTTCTTCGCTTGTGCCCTCTGGCCTCCGTTTATCGATGGCGGTATCTTTCAAACGTCACGTGCTGCACAGAGTGGCCCCGCTGTACGTGTGGCACTGTGCGTCTGCTGGTAGTTCATGTCTACTCTCGCTGAACCGAACCGATTGTCCATCCCGCTTATGTACGCGTACACGTGAGCGTGGCCCGCCAAAGTAGTGGTGAAGTGTTGAAGCGAACGTTGCAACAGCAAGTGCGATTCGGCGAAGCTGTGCTACTACTAAATGGATTGCTTTGTACCGGCGGAGCAAGCATTCCGTTGCATCGCTTAACGCACGAGCTCTTGAGCGTTGTGAATGAATGCTTTTGATATGATTTTAGCAGTTTGTGTAATTTTAACAAATTGATTCAAAAACCGTTCCCAATCGTTCGGTTCGCAAGGTTCAGTGTAATGTGAATTATGCGTAAGGAAGAATAAAAAAAAGAAGGTTCCAATATCAGGCGGACATTCTTTGGATTCATGTCATGGGAAACAATTTTGCAATTAAGATACACATTGCCCGCGCACACACACGCAATCTCCGATGGAGACGCCTGGTATTAGCAGAATGGGGAGGGCAAATATAGACAAATAAAAAAGGATCTAAGTAAAAACCAAAGTGCAACCCAGACACACTGTAACGCGACGAAACGATGTGCGAAGCAAACACAAAAAGAGACAGAACGAGTTATAAATAATCAACAAGCTCGTCAAACGCATTCCACCCGGTGAGGCGACGAGGAACGGCATGGAATATTGCAAACGCAGCAACGGAACGAGTCGCGCCCCGGACTGCAGCTGTCATAATTTGCTTAACGTCAATGAGCTCGATTGATGGATCATCGTTGTACGAAGCGCGAAGGTGGTGTTGTGTTTAGCTTCAATCGTTGTAAAGTTATGACCATTCGGGGAGGGATAAAGGTGGGTGTGGAGACGCTGAAGCGGGGGAGTGATAGATTAACCCAATAACGATCGCGAGAGAGTGATTAGTGAAGGCCATCGGATAAGCTACACTAGCGCCACACTGTGGGCGTCGAAGCAAATAGTGTGTCTTGGTAAAAAACATTTGACGCCTTTACAGGACAAAAAATATACTATCTCTTCTACGTACAATGTATGAGAGTTTTTTTCTTCATGTGCTTGTTAAGACACACGAGAAGAAGATAAATGCGAAATAAATTGACACAAGATCAATCAATTACGCTTTCCCTGTGTTGCGACTGGGCGCGTAGGATCTAGTTCGAAAACGCATGTACGATCAACCATCAACCTTCTGCTCTATGTCGATCGGTTCGGTTTGGACGTTGGTGCAGATTAAAAAGCGCACGGTTTATGTAGTTTTCAAGTTCACCCTCTGACTGGCTATGCTACCGTTTGAACCAAAGCCCCAAACGAACGCATGAAAGCTTTTGCGGTTTATATGCCTTTGGTTTGTCTTATCCTACAACGTGCGCGCGGTGTTCGGTTGCATGAATTTAAAGTCGCTGTAAACATTTAGCGGCCATATCGATTCCACTGCGCCCGCCGACATGTGCACCGCGGGTTGGGAGTTTTATGCGGCGAGTTTGAAAATAAAATAAACAACCAAACGAAGGGAACCACCACGGGGAGGGCCATTAAATAAGTCATTTGCTTTAGGTGTTACAAGCGTGATTAGAAAACTGGCTGGCAGGTTCGGAGTTCGGGCATCGGGCAAAGGCACGTACAAATGCGAACATTTGTAGGGTTCTGCAAAGAGGTTAGAACGTGCCGTATCGTAGTGTATGCGATGCGTTTATGTGAATGTGTGCTCTGTTGTTCCACTTTCTGGGTAGGCAGATAAATTGGAGCTTGAAGAGTGTATTAAAAAGGGGGAGTGGATTTTAAATTGGAAAAACCCGCTATTGCAAAGTGTCCTTACTTGTTTAGTTTGGTAGATTGAAGGTACGCGAATCAATTTGCTTCAAAACTCCGTATCCGATCTGTGTCAAGGATGTTTTATATTTACCTAGAAAAGAGAAGGAAAGTAAATATTAGTTCTCAGCTGTTTATCGTTACATGCACTAATTACATAAGAATCTTATTAATAGAGATACTACTAAAGGGCCAAAACTTGTCAACTCGACCTGACAATAATTCTTAATCCCTAAAAAAAAACACACCCTCGGCGAAGCTCACCAACTTTTGCTGACAGCGAAACGATCGAGCGAAAGCATTTGTCAACATTCTGCCGACAATTGCTGTCAAAGTGAGTTAC
Organism: Anopheles maculatus; assembly: GCA_002091835.1. Taxonomy (NCBI): domain Eukaryota; kingdom Metazoa; phylum Arthropoda; class Insecta; order Diptera; family Culicidae; genus Anopheles; species Anopheles maculatus. The sequence continues at coordinate 76,524 of KZ062567.1, read as the reverse complement.
ACCGCCGTTCGTTAGTGTTTCGAAAATGCCACTCGATGGCGACGGCGAAAGCGCAAATCGTTTGACCTTTTTTCTCTCTCTCTCTCTGTCCCTTTTTGGGGCCGGAATGCTCATCTTCATGCTGCACAATTGCATCGTTTGTTGCTCAACTGTCAAAACAATCATTCGGACAGCAGAGCACACTTACACATAGAAAATACAAAATAAACAAAAGGGCTACATTTGCTCGCGTTTATAGGTGGTGATCTGCCACTTCAAAGAGAGCTAATGTTGGGAGCTAATTTTGTAGCCGTATAGTGTAAGAAGAAACGCATAAATGTTTCTCATGCACGGCGCATAGTTCGGAGGTGTAGTTTTCGGATTTTCTTTTTTGCGTTCGGGGTGGGAAAAGGCACTCGCGTCTCCTTTCGGTGAGTTTTCCTATGTGCCATGCTCGATCGAGTTTTCGGCAAACTCTGAGGGCTGGCACGCTGACAAGAATGTACAAAATTTACTGCAAACACATGTTTTGGGATCGATTTTTTGTTGCTGTCTTAGTTTGCTTTTGCCACCCTGAGAAACGTTGGCTTACAGGGTTTCTTTTGTGTTGTACGGAGACACATTCAATAAACTCTTTTCCTACATTCGACACATTTCCAAGGTTTAGCAAATGCTTCTCTTAACAGCTGCAACTCTTACACTGCTCCGCATGTGATGTATTTCCATCGTGCAACGTTTCATAAAATTGACGAATGAAAAATTACGTATCGTCGAACGTGGGGCGCTCGACAACAACATGCGACTAAAACAAATTGTTGCTCAAAACAAAACATGTGCGGTGCAGGAATCGAGCAAAAATTCCACCCTAAAACAGTGGGCAGCAGAATGACACTGGCACTGGCAGAAACGCCTGGTAGCATCGCACCAGTTTTGACAGTTATTAATTTCTAACCTCATTTTTGGGAGGGTTTCACTCATCTAACCGATCGCACGTGAATGTACGTGTATGGGTTTCGAAAGATGCTTCATGGCTTAACATTTTCTCTACCCGGCCGCCCCCCAGTACTGTGTGATTGTTGTGGGCCACGCGATGCATCTCAACCATCAGCACAGAAAACGAAAAGTTCGAAAATGTGTTAATCGACCCTGGCAGACAGCGTTGAGTTTTATTTCGCATCATCGCACCGGCAAGGAAGCGGGAATGCAGCTGTGAATGCTAGAGAATTAAGTGCTACAACGTCTCAAAAATCAATATACACACGCACAACGGCATCGTGGCGTGTACGACAGGAAGAGAGCAACTCGGGCGCATCTTCGCCGACATCTCCACTTTTCTCGCCGCTTGGTTCGAAGAGCTGTTTCATGTTTTTTTTTGCAAAAGCAGCAATAAGGTCACATTAATGCTTGCAAGCAATGTTGGGAAGAAACATAACATTCGCCACGAATACTCGAAACGTCTGTGGGGAATGATCGTGTTGTGTGCTGCTGCTCATCATAACGTTTGAATGTTTATTTTTTATAATTTCGCATGAAAGATGGTGCAAAGATCGGCCAAACACTTGAGTGGTTTTTTTTTTTTTTTGTACTGTAGTGTGGAAGATCTTCAGAGTCAGAGGAATGCTCGTTCCGCACACGGAAGCAAGTGCTTTGATCGTAGCGGGATGTACTTCCATTTGGCCTAGATAGGCCGTCGATAGATCATTTCGGGTTGGAAGATGATACATCGTGCTCGTACGCTTCGGCCGTTGCAACTACACACGGAATGCAACACGTGTGCAACACTTAAGCTTCAAGTTTAGTACAGTTGAAGGGAAAACAAAATAGGGGTTTATTTAGGTTAGTAACGTTCTAGACGGATGACGAATCGTAAAAATGGATTGTAAAATGAGTTCAGAGAGCATCTGAAGTCGTCTTTAGGGTCTATAATGACTACGTTTTGACGTTTTAGATTTTTGTTTTGGTTAAGAGCGTAAAAATTAGACCCAAAACAAGCAATTTTTTGGTAGGTTGAAAGAAAAAGAGCTCAAATAATAGTTATTCAAAATAAGTCATCATATACTTTTAGTACTAACTCTCAACATTTGTCACACGCGCGCCTTGTTATCTAACTCACTAGCATTGTGCAAGGTTAAAGTACAATTTATATGTTTTAAATCCTATTGTAATCCTCCTCCCAATGCACATCAAGAACCTGTTATCGAGCTCATCAAATCCATCAACCGAATGCTGACGAACAGAGCGCGTTAGAAATCAATCATGTACTATGAAATAATTCACACGTGCGTTTGCGTCTCGTTGCGACTGAGTAACGCATCGTGTAACGCAATGTTGTGTGAAACCACCACACTTATCAGCTTTCTAACACTGCGCACCGCTTTAAGATGAATCACATACGGTTTCGGTAGCCATTTGCACACCCTTATTTAGCACATGCACTTAGCGAACAATTCACCCCGGGACGGTGGTCCCCTAGCATCCCATTCCCACTGCACAAACATCATCGAATCGAAGTTCTGTTCTGCTAAAGCGTTATCGTTTTCCGATCTTACAAACAGTGCACCGGGAGTTTACTTTGTAATGCCGTTGGTTTGCGTTACCGTGCCTTCGGGGGGGAGGATGTTATCAGTGATGAAAAATGCGCACCCTCCACCAACAAAGCAGGGTGAAACGGGCTACGTGCATACGCTGGGATAGGGGTGAGAAATTACGGTAATGGTGAGTTTCCAAGAAAACGACCAGAACAAAACAATCGTTAGATATATCGGGCATCGGGTGTGCACTATCGGAACCAGTTGGGGCGAGACTGCATCCACTAGAGGTCATAAAATGAATGAAATATTCTACTGCGCTAAGCATTGATTTGAAACGGGGTTCAAACAACACGATGCAATTGTTTATGACATTTGCTGTGGCTAAGAATGGGGCGATTTTATTTTGTTGAGGCCACATTTGGATTTTCTAATGAACCCACACAGTGACGTATTTTATCCTCCCAAAGAGTTATTTATAAGCATCCTCTCCTATTCTTCCCAGACGCAAAATCTCCCCGCCGAGACTGTAGTCTAATTCATGGAAATCGAAGTCGGAAAATCCAAAGTGTTGGATAGGTTTCGTTCGAAGGCATGATGCATACCAGCGCGTACAAACACCACCACGTTCCGAGTAAATCGTAGACGTGTATGGTTGCCTGCTTGGCACTGGCGTCGGCTATGCTGTTCTTGGAGGCGCCTCATCGCCGTCATCGTAACTGTCGCGAAAGTAGCGTAGGTAAGTGCAGAGACGTGATGAAATTTGATTCCATTCTACTGATCCCCGAAGCCCCGTGAAGCTGCTACGGAGAGGTTAAATACTTGGGGCAATAGATTGGTTTACATCGTCTTGATAATTGCTGCATTGTTTTCGATGCTGTTTACGTTGAGGATGCAATTACTGAGCAATTTCTCGTTAGTCTGGTGGACTACGATGTCACAACTCAGTAGGATTTGTGCTTGGCGACATGCAGAGTAGTTGATGAGATGCTATGGATTATGATCTATCTGCTTCGAATTCCTAGCAAGATCTTTTAACAATAAATATAGCCTATACGCAAACGAATCACTTCAAACTAGCAATTTAGAATCTTAAAGTGGAGTTCCTCAATGACTACTTAACTCAACTAGGTGGAGTTCCTCAATGACTACTTAACTTCATCCGATAAATCGAAACATCGAATTTTGTAACACATTCTTACCAACCACCCTGTAGTAGTGGCAGTGTTTGAATCTGAGCATGAGGAAAAGCAAAATATTGATCCAATTTGTACACGTGACGAAAATGATCGTGTCCCTTCGCATAAATAAGACATTTCGCAAGAATCCAAACACAAACAGTATGTCTTGTACAATATTACAGCAGTTACATCAAGCATCTTTAGTGTACGCCTCTAAAGGTGTGCATTGTGGTTGATACGCTCCACACATGCCCACAGTCTCTGTAACCATTTTAAAAACAAACATATAGACCGGCTGTGTAAGCAACACCCCGCGATCGTGTATGCTCGCTGGGTGCACAATGATGCACCACACGAACGCAAAAAACGGAAGTGCACGCAGGCACAATTAGGTTGAACGGGGTGTGGCGTTCCTTCGCTTCGTAGTACTCGCCGAGCTCTGTTGACACTGCAAACAACTCCACATACGCAAACCGTTTCCGAACACGGGCGAAAGAATTTCGCTTCGTGGAGCGTCCGAGGGATGTCTTGGATTTAATTGGCAAACGTATTAGGGTGAATAAACAATTATTAGCTGGTGTGACGATGGTGGTGGTGGAAATTAGCAAGCACTCGAGAAAGAGATATGATTGCAGAAAGATTCTATGGAATTTGGAGAACTTTTCGGGTTTTAAAATTGAATCAAGAGTCGTCTAAAATTGATTGTTCCTCTCAAAATGGTTTCCAAAGATTCTCAAATATTATCTCACTTCGAATAACCTATTTAGATAAACACCGTTCAGCAACTCTTCGCTCGATTGTAATCATCGGTCTGTATCGCATCCACGATCAACCTTCAAAACTCGCTGCTCGCACGAGGAAACTCCGACAAATGCCATTTCCATGTGAGGTCCGCCACTTTTGCGAAGCAGGGAAAGCGTTCGGCGCGGCGACGAAGGCGATTCAATTAACTAAATTAAATTAAGCACCGCTTTTTTATTAGCCTCATCCTCTCTTCCGTTTCGGGGGTCGGCAGTTTCCTAGTGGTTCGATCTTTCAAGCCCTCCCCCCCTGTCCGACTCATTTCCCGTGTTTGCGTGTGTGAGTTGTTTGGAGATTAGTTGTTTGCTCTCCTGAGTGCGCCAACTGTTTTGTTGCGGCTTCTTCTTCGTTTCGCCATTGTAAGCACAAGGTCTAGCATAAACGACCATCCGGAGTTCCAGGTATACACAGGTGCCATATAAACGAGACAGAGAGAGAGAGAGAGAGAGAGAGAGAGAGAGAGAGAGAGAGAGAGAGAGAAAGAGAGCGCCCCAAACTGCATGTCTGATGAACGGCGTGCTAAATGGCGTGCCCCTGTGTCGCCGAATGTGCTATATAGTGAGGTTGAAAAACGGGTCACCCGGCCTGTTAGAATTAGGTTGGGGCGAGTGAGAGAGAGAGCAATAAGGGGGATTGGTGGAGCCTTGAAGACCTAATTTAGAAATAACAATAACGCCATAAAAGTCACACTGACTGAGCACACGCCACATCGTGCTGGCGCCAACGTTCTGAACTTTGTTCCGCTTTCCTGTTCTTCGTGCAGTTCCGAACTCTGGCGGTAGGCAATCCGATAGAATACACACAGACACACACGCACGCGAAAGAGAAATGGCGTGAAGTACGCAGCAAATTTATGTACGGGAAGCACTCGGAGCAATACTACCCCAATTCATCAATTTCAAACCGATTGTGTACTTAAATTACGCCCAAGCGCCATCTATTGGATTTCGGAGCAAAGTACACACACACACAGCGCATTGCATAATAACGACGGTAACGACGCATTTGCTCTACGCCCCATTGGCCACACAGTAATCAAATCAAAATCAGATTGATCTATTGAGCATATTTGGGATGGTTTGTTTGTGTGTTTGCACCCGTGTGTGTGTGTGTGTGTGCGTCTGTTGGGAGGTTGAAGTTTGTCAATTACGGTCAACGGCGGTTTGCTTTGACACGGAGCCATTGCTACTACTTCACCTTCCATTAAGGCATTAAACAGTTCCATCATCAGTTAAGCGGAGGCCGTAAAAGGCGAAAAGGCAGATAGCAGCACCATTTCACGGGTGGTAGAAATAGAGTTGTTATGCTAAACGCAAGCGAGCAGACGCTCGTGTGAAGCGATGCTATCGCGTTTGTTGTCTTTTTATTTCGAGATGGAGAATTTAAAAAAAACAACATGATTGATGCTGCTACCACACCGTACGACCTTCAATCGATCAAAAGTTTCCATTTCACGGGACTGCGTTTGTGGAGCTCATCTTTATCTTTGCCCACTTTTAACTGTTTCTGCAGTTATCGCACACTAACGAGCTGCTTCGCTTAGGCGATCGTAATTGGGATCAGCAGGATGGCTTCTCTAAACGATCGTTAAGCAGCGGTGAAGTAGTTAAGCAGCGTATCGCTTACGCTCCAGCGTGCAATAGTGTGTCAATTTGATTGAAATACTAACAAAGAAAATAATTTTTCTTCGGCAGCATAATGTGGCACAAGACCTGAGAGGAGTCGTCGGTGATCAGGCCTTTGCGATAAAGCATCGCAAAAATTGAAGTTTATTGATAGATTTGACATTTCGGTGGTAGAAGTAACGCTGGCCCGTCTCGTGATAAATAAGCGTGAAATGCGCCGGTTTGGTGATACTTTTAGCGATTGTGTTTGATATTATGCGTTCAAGGCGTATTGATCGTTCGTGGTCTTTATTTACCTACTTCAAGATGGCATAATAAAGCATTTAAAAATTAAAATAGAACCATCATTATGAAGTTTCCCGATAGATACCGCCGATAAATAAATAAAAACTTATCTTTAAATCTCAGAAAGTGTTGCAAGCCTAAGGAAAAAACAGTTCACAAACACACAGGTGGGCTCACGAATTGCGTATTTATAAGTACGGATTCGATCGATGAATTAATCCCATTGCCTCATCATCTTCCTTCTTCGTGTGTCGTAGGCTGTGGAGCGATGGTCAGCGTGAGCTGCAAGCCTCAATAAAGTTAAATAATTTATGTGCATGAGCGGACACGAACACACACACACGCGCGCGCATGTAAACGCCCGAACACACCCACGGCGAAGGTGCATAGTCAATATAATATGCCACACTTAAAGAGCGGAAGTGGCGCTTTGAAGTTGAGATGAAATCTTTCCAACCGCTCCTAACCAGTTTCATCGTATCTCGCTGACAAAAAGGGGGTATTCTCTCACTCTCTCAGCTCAGGTGAGTTTATCTCTAAAATCCACCCTATCTTCCCATGCTGTACGTTACCCCACCGCCTAACATACCCACCAGAACGGTTGAGATTTTCAATGTCAAAGTTAATTACCTCTCGCGGGGGCTGTCAAACTCAAACATATGACAGTAGAGGGAAGCAGTGAGCCCGGAGAGTGGAAAAAGGGCACCCGGCAAATGTGTGGGCCATGTAGGTGGATGGGTGCATCGTTCGTTTATTTTAGACCGTGTGTGTGTGTGTGTGCTTTTTTATGTACGGCTACCACTGCAGTAGTGCCCACCAGATTGCCGATAATTATTTGTAAATTTTATATCGTGCCATTTGATGCTAATGATGACGCGCTGACAGTGAGCGATGGGCCAAGACGACAGAACGACGCTCACGTGCACAACGCTGTTAGCCCGTGTGAAACCGGATGTTGCAGGTAGTGAAGAGAGAAAAAATGCACACACACACACACATGCTTCAAACACGAAGCAGGATAGAGCAACAGTGCCACGCGTGCGCAAAACGTTGATGATCGTCACGACAATTGGAGATCCAGATTGCCTGGTGGTTCAGCAAAGAAAACTCATTTTTGTACATTAAAAGAACCATAAATTAAAGTATAGTTGTAATTTACACCTTAAAATTTAACTACTTGACACTATTATAACGCGTACAGCTTCTTCTCGCTGAAACTCGTTTAGCCAGGTCGCCTTATTTGTAGAGGCGCGAAATGGTACATCACCAACTTCTCGCACCTGGGCCTACCATTACAATCTGCACCAGCCGGGGCCAGTCTCGGCAGCGTCGTGATTTATTACTGATCATTCTGCATCACAGCATCGGGGCTTTCGAGGTCTCGGCCGCTTCCAGATGTCAACAGAAATGTCTTCGGTTGCAAGGGATGTATTGGTAACGTTTCGCAAGTGAAGCAGAGCAACACACCGCTTGTGACTTAGATCTGCAAGCTCACTGAGCACAATTGTCGGTATCCGTGTAGCTTGCGGCGATGTCTTTGAGCCGAGGCAAAAGAGAGAGAGAGAGAGAGTGAGATCGAGAGCGCAAAATCAGAAGAACTACACGCCCGTTTCCACGTTTGGCACTATTTATGGATGAATTTGATTTATACTTCCCACCGATATTAAGGTCAATGTTGTGTTACGATCGGTAGAAGTGTTGCGCTCACTGCTACAACCACGCGCGCACCGTGTGCAATATGGTCGACGTTTAGAGTGGCGACGGCAATCCACCAAAATGTAGTAGTACTACTCTACTAACACTGCGGTGCTAAATCTTCTAACTCACTGTTGCACACGGAATTGGCATTGTTGGGAGACACATTTTTGGACACCGGACAAAAGACACCAGCACTCGAGGAAATTGTGCCCGAGAAAGTCACCAGATGGCGCCACCGAACTGACGCATGCAACAGCGTAGAGTCGGATTTTTTCTTCTCCCTGATTCATGGCCAACTTTGTGTTTTCTGTGCTTCTTTCTCGTACCTCCGTTGAGGGGCAGTGTTGCCAACAAAAACTGTATGCAGAAATCCTCTTGTGAGGATGCGGTTTTGGGCTCCAAATTTTGAAGCTCCACCACCCTTCAGCCTCTCCACAGTACACGCTTAGTGACGCAGCGTTTCAACTTCATCTCGTGCTCACGAAGGATGTACCACAAGTTGCAGCAGCGGTCGCTTGTTTTTTGTTAGTTTTGGAGGAATTTTTGGGGAGATTTTTGCTTGTTGCCATCTACGGTTTCCTTGTTGTGACCCTTTGTGTTTTTTCTTCTTCCGCTTTTGGACGCCAGTTGTGTGTTCGTTACGCTACCACAATTCCAATTATGCGGCACTTAATCTCGGTTTCATAGGAACATCTAGACATGAAGCAGTTTTTTTTTCGTTGTTGTCGGGATCTGGAGATTTGGAGGGTCCGTTTTTGCAGAGGTGACTGTTGGGTTTTTATGCACAGGCAACCAAATTGCTTTGACCGAGATTTAACAATCTCCGGCAAGGCTAGATCTTCTTCTTATAAAGTCGCGAAAAAGAGGCGAATCGGAACACTGGTTTTCGTTGGAAATGTAGACTTTTTGGCGTCCTGTAGATGACAAGGAATCCGGAAATGCTCTCAGAGCAGTAATGCCAGAAGGTTGTTGGGGTTCGTTAGGATAAATGGTGTGAACTATATTAATTATTCAACTTTTTGAGGACAGTAGGAAGACTTGGATCTATTTTTCACAACGTGTTTGCGTGAGCAACTAGAACAGCTCAAAACCCTTTTTTGTGAGCAGTTTTTTTATAGTTTTCTTGCTGCGAGACACACTTTGAAACACTTTGAGACACCGTAATTACAAAGCCTACGCCACAACAAGCTCGAACAAACGTCGTCCGTACAGCGTTCGATTGTTTTTACATTTCCACATGCCACAAACGCTATGCTCAATGTCAACAAGTATACGCGCCTGTGTTCCCTGTGTGCTCGACTCTGCTCGTTTGTGACAAATCAATTATCTGGATAAATTCCCCGACCACTTTCTCCAGGCCGAGCTCGTACAGTACGGATTTAACTCGGCTAAGCCGTTGCCGGTTCTCTGCTTCCTTTTAAGGACCGTCTTGCCTGAGGGCGCCACAAATCTGCGAGGGCGATAAAGTAACTCCATCTGTCCACTGAGGCATGATATTGCACGGTCTCACTCAACCGAGCTCGAGAGCGTTTGGACGTGCTGGGTCGAGAAAATCATTATCACACATTGTTTCATTTTGAAGCATTACTTTCCATCAGGGGGCAGAATATGGGGGCAGGCAGGGTTGTACGTGGATCCAGAGGAGGCCATTGCTCTTAGAGACTGGACATTGTATTCGTATCCGAGCAGTACGGCACAAATTTGAATGCATAAAGCAAAGGGGAACACTCAACTATTTTATAAATTCAATATTCCCACGTATTTCAAATAATCAACAAAATAGCTAAAACTATTCGGCTGTATGGTGGCGTGAGTTAGTGTGGAGTTTAAAGTCTAAATCATCACACACGAGCTAGTCGAGAGGCTGCCGGACATTCGTTAATTGTGATGTGCTTAACAAATGGGATCAATTTATTTGCTGCCCGGTTCGCTAAAATTAATTACGGTCATTCATGGCGCTGTTGCGTTCTCTGGAGGGCAAAAAAAACTTAACTGTCATTTCACGCGCTAGTTTGCTCACTCTTTCTGTCGCTTTTTCTCTCTCTCTATCCCGCAAGACGTTGTCTCGACGTCCGAAAATCGTGCAAATTATGCGTAACGCGCATGCAGAGGATGATAAAATCGTGGGCGAACCTGCGGTTTTATTCAACACACTTCATCCGTGAATGTTTTGACGTTTGAAATTACCTTCGTTTTTTTGAGCGCTTTGCTGAGTACAAGTCCGGAACTAGAAGGCCGGTGTGGTCAGGTTGGCAAAGCACAACTACAAAAACAACTCATCCCGAGTGGACACACATTACGTACATGCGTTTCTGTGTGTTAACGGTCGAAGGTCGTTGCATGTGGTCGTTATGTCGTTGAAGCATTTTTTTGCTTGGTTTTATTTGTGTCGAGATGCGTTGAGATAGCGTTAGTCGCACAATGTTATTAATGACTTCCTCTCGGCCGCTTGATGGGGATGGTTTTCTTTTTTGGAGAACGCGCTCTCCAGTCCCAGGATGTCCTCCACAACTGTCAGAGCCACCACATACCGAGATACTGATCTGTTTTGTAATCGCTTTTTCGATCCAAATTTGATGCAAATGCGTCTCCCCAGATGAAGATCAATCGGGTTGGAATCGGTATCGCGCAAAGCTTACGGAGATACCTTTTTATGGGACGTGTGTGTGTATGTTTAATGTCCGCAAGAGGCTCTCGTGAGCTTTCGAGAGATCTGAAGGAAGTGATTTATGGGATCGTCAAACCGAATGGCTGCTGCTCCAAAACAAAAAAACAATCTCAAAAATGCGTTAATAATGAATTGGAAAAGAATGACCGATAAGTACCGATAGATAGAGCGTGGTCGGTTGACTCATCAAATTTTAGCATACGCTAAATGCGAATAAAAAATCGATTTCTAAAACAATAAAATCGAATGAGGCATAAATGAAGCGTTGGCATGTTGTGATGGGTTTAATGGCATCTTTGCATACATTAAGCTGCGACTGCCCACCTAGGTGGGCTTCAATTCGTGGCCGGGGAGAAAACATTCGCGAAAAGGAGGAAACCGAATAGAACAAAAAGCTAAGTTACTAAAGGAATGGGTGAAAAAAATATGTATATTTTTCGATTATTCCTACTTTTTCATTTATGTCCTTGATCAACAATGGAATGCTCAACCAAAAAGCTAAACAAAAGGAGTCGCTTACAACGTTCTAGGTTCTAGGTTAATCACCAATCCATCATCTGCTCTTGACAAATGCTAAAGCACAGTGTTTCAGCCTTGTGTGAGTAGGTGGACATATATAATTAAACTCAAAAATTGTAGTTTTCTCAATGAAGTCTTTAAAAACTTCAGCAACAGAAAATTGAAGAACATGAAAGATAATTCTGGGGCGGCCCGGTGGTAGATCTGAGAGCGGCGCCGGTCTTCACACGGCATGACCGGGGCTCAAGTCTCATCTGGGCCGTTCCCCCATAGTGAGGACTGACTATCCAACTATGCGGTAACAATAAGTCTAGTAAGCCAAAAATGGCAGGCATGACCTAAGAGGTCGTTAGGCCAAGAAAGAGGAAGAAGAAGAAGAAGAAAGATAATTCTGTCATAATTTTGGTAGTATAATTGAGTATAGCAATAGCTTTTATATGCTTCAATTAATATATAACATATTTTTCTTACAACTTTTTCGCATGACTTTATTGGCTTTATAAGACCGGTCATCGGGAATCGGGAATTCCAGATGGATCTTTCCACAATCTAACGTATCAATAAGTCTTGCAAGACATTAGATGGTCGACATGAAGTTAAACTGATTCCAATATTTTCAAAAATATCTTGAATTGTCTGTTGAATTGGTCTATTCAAATACCAATATCAGGTTTTTAAGGAATCCGATTAAGTAAAATAAAATCTCTTCTATTTCTATAATATTTAACACTTTTTCTAATTCAGATAGAGACATTTTGCCTATGAAATGTCCACCATCGACCCGCAGTGCAAAGCATACTGTTAATCTAAACCATTTGTAGTTGGCAACCAGAGAAGAAGGAAAACATAACATCACACACCCAAAAAATGCTTAGGATTCGCTGGATTCCATTAAGCTCAAAGCAACAATGACGAAAAAAAAGAGTCATCAATTTGGACGATTCTTTTCCACCGCCTCAAACCGAACGACTTGGCCTACATACGCTGTGACATTGTTGTGTCGAATTTCTTCGCAGGCCGTTCGCCATTAGCATACACTTAGCTTGGGTTCGGCGGAGGAGAGTTTAAGAACGCGCCTTCCGTCAGCAGAAGATCACAACCGAACGCAAGCAGCAGCTTCCCGCGCTTTTTTTCCCCCCTCTAACGTCAAACAAATTTACCAAGGATCGGTTTTCCCTCCGCGTTTGAGGGATAATTGCGGGCAGAGAGTACTCTACCGGCACGAACCCCAAGTGACAGTGGCGGTAACTGATAGGTATCAGCTTTCTTGTTTGAAAATTTCACCCTGACAGGAGCATAAACACCGTCGGCCAACCATCGTTTGCGTACGTTGGTGGTGCTTGGTGGTGATGGGTTTCCGTTGTCTCCTAACTGTAAGCGAAGGCTGCAAAATTCTCGATCTTTAATCAACTACTGTAACGATCAATTAATTGTAAGTTTATACAAACAAACTCGCTTTCGACGGGGCAGAAATTTGTCACACATATGGCGGGCAAGAACAACACCAAAACAGTAAGATAAGCGTTAAAGAAAGTCGTTCTGCGCACAGTTTTGATAACTGTGCGAAGACGGATGGCGCCACGAACGCGACAGGACGCGTTGTTATTTTTTGTTGTGTGTGCCGTTCATTCCTTCTCGCTCTTGGATATTAAATAACACACACACACCCATTTTTATTCGCAATATTCCGCTGCCCATGCACCACAACTCCGTTGAGCCGGTTCTCTTGTACGTCTGTTGTAAGGGGGGGAAAAAAACCCCTTCGGAGCTATTTTTGAACCGGGTAAAACGAACCACGAATCGGGCGAATCTTCTCGCAGCGTACCAGAGCGTCATAATGCCCCACAACGGACGGATGCCCTGGGACCGGAAAGAATAACAGTCCGTGCCCGTACCGATCCGTTGTATGTTTACCGAGGGAAAACAAGTAAAATTCGCCCGTAAGGAAATGGTGGTCAAGTGAAATTGAAAAATCAAAGTCGTTAGATTTGACTGGGCCGGCTCGCACGGTTCTCGCATCGGGTTGTGTCCTGCTTTTGATCGATTCTTTTGATTTTTCTTTGCTGTTGCTTTAGCAATTAAAAATAGCATTCACATTCTATCGCAGAAAAGAAGGAACTAAACTTGTACCGTGAGAAAGCGGATTAAACGGGAACGTTTTGATCGATTCCAGTCAATGTTTTGAAAGAGGGCAAAAGGGTTGTGATGTGAATTTTGAACATCATATCCAGCAGCGTACGGTTTATGAGTGTTTCATCTGAAGAATAACACGTCCGAGTTGACGTAGAAATAACTCTTCACAAAAAAAAGAAAACAAACAATCGGAACTCTTTCGTCCCTTTACTTATCGAAATTCTACGAAGCACCAGGTGACTCCATTGAAGCAAAAGTACCAAATGCGGCCCTTCTTTTATCAGGTGCTCCAAGTTTCACACTCGCCTAAGTGACGGAAGTGCATCACCTACGGTCAATCGCTTGAGCCACTTAAACGAACACATAAACCAATCGGTCATCACGGTGTACTTGCACGTCTGTAGGCGCAAGTGCGTACGATTATGCAATGGAGAGGCTTGGTCACCGTCCTGCTCCGGACGGGGGCAGTTGGCACACATTTTACTGATGGAAATAAATATTGTTCCAACAGCGTAACTCAGCGTCCCAGCCAAATGTTTTATCTTCGTTCGTTTGAAGTTCCGAAGGGCACTTACTGCAGATTACGACAAAGTGCATATGACACGCGAGTGAGAGAAAGAGAGTGGGCGCGAGTGCACAGTGTTAGCTAATTTGCATGTTACACGATGTGCGGAGGTTCAATTCGGACGCCATTTTGTGAGCATTACATTCGTCAGAGTGCGCACAAAAATATGACTAATTCCAGCATCTTACAACGTGATAGTGGTGTACGTGACAAATTGCACGTCTTGACACTTGTTCTGTTTAGTCTACTTGAAAGAAAACTGGGGAAAAAAATGCCAACAAACAATGCAAAACAAAACAAAAAAAACAATCAGCTATCACCTTTTCCGTAAGCACTTTAGAAGCACAGCAAATCGGTGACCTTACTGCACAGACTTCGAACATCCTGATTGGCGATCCGAAGAGCCAAAAAAAAAAACCAAAAAAAAAAAAACGAACCGCGATTCAGAGTAAAAGAAGATCACTTGAGCAATGCCAAATTATCATTATTTATACTTTGTCCAATCTTATCGCTTTCCATTTCGCTCGCTATGGGGCGGAACCGAAATCGCAACATGAAAAAGCATCCGATCAGGCATCCGGTTATCACCTTCCAAAGGCCTGGTAGAAGGGAAATAATCGGAAAACACAGAGACGAGCCGTAAGTAACCAGAAAGAGACGAAAAACCACAGAAAGATAAGACAACATAAGGTGAACGGTAGAAATGGTTGTGTTACTCTCTGAAGTCCAAAGATTACGGTTGTGGACATCATACCACTGGCCAAGGATCGTCTTCATGGTGATCAGTATCGGGAGCGTCTTCTTGTGCGACCGAGCGTTTAACCAATGAGGCCCATCTGGGACGACGGGCCGATGCCAATCTTTTGCCTCGTCTGTCTGGTCTGGTGAAGATGTCGGCGAAGATGTCGACGATCTGGTGTCTGGGGGTTGGGTTCTACTTAGTTGCAAATGTGATTTTCGCTATCAGCCATCGGTAAATTACGCAGTGCTTTAAATAGTACTAGTTGCGTGAACTGGTATTATTGATTTGAAGAATGAATGTTGCAGAAACGCCAATCTCCATGTAGATCTAATCGTAAGTTAGATTAAATCAAAAAGGTAAGACAAGTACGCTGGAGTAACTTTTATATGTCACAACAAAAAAAAACCCGCAACTCCTGTCTAGGTGCAACCCTTTTCGATTATTAAATTTATTGCAAAGCTAAAGCAACAGATAGCCAAAACAGGAAGCAAGAAGCAAACCATGAATCAAACACAAAGACCAATCAAATTCCATTTTGACAGCACCCCACGACGCCCATATGTCAAAAAAAAGCTAAAAAAAAGGTAGTGTTCATATGTCAAAACACTCGGACAAATAAGCTAACTTAGTACTGCCAACAACCGAGAGAACGAGCGACAAAAGCAAGCAATTTAGACCAAACCGTGCACCCCAAAGTGGCGAGACAATCTTATCACCATCGTATGATCTCCGTAGTCATAAATTTCTTATTCATTGTCTTCGATAAGCTCAGAGATCAGGCACCGTGGGGAATGCGACCAGATGTTGATCGCCAAGGGCTTACAGTGCAAAACAAAAAAGCCAACAAAACTGCACGCCCATCAGAGTCTGTGAGTATGTGGATAAAGGTGTGGTTAAGTGAGCGAGTACAACAAAAAAAAAAAAAACAAAACAGAAACACCGATAGCGCACGCAGGGCGTTGCGACGACCTCTTTCAGAAGCTCGAGTGCTAATCTTCGAGACACGATCTTGTCGATCGTGCAACCGCTTACAAGAAGGAGCCTTTTTGAGAGGGGGAAGGGCAGGGATTTGACAAGGCAGGTTTGTGGGTGGTGAAAGACACACACACACACACACACACATGCACACACGCATGAGCGCGATTTATGTTCTTGAAGTTCTCGTTGCTCGGTCGTCTGCTCTCCCCGGTGCTAATAGCCATCAACCTAATTTGATTTGATCGAGCAGTCGGTGGGTTTGAGAGACGAGTTAGAAGACAGCAATAAGAAGATGTTAAAAAAAAGCCAATGAAAATAAAGCAAACAGAAGGAACCGAACGGAATGGATGGGGGGTTTATGTGTTGAGAATGCTAATAGAAAATGTTTCTCGTCTCATCGACGCGAAGAAAATTACCTCTCCGGGGGCCATCAGAATAGTGACGCGTAGGAGGCATATTTGTGCGAAGGCGAAATGTTGGTTGGCCTCTGTACGTGTGTGTGTGCGAAACGTGGTCTGTATTTGTAATTGTGTGCACATATTACAACACTGCTCGTTGTTACGAGTGATCTACTTCAAATGATCTGTGATCCTTTCGTTGTTTTCTAGCTATTTATTCTAACTGTTGGGGAGATTTTGAAGACATTCGAACAGGTACATCATGACCCAGACGACTGCCTCTCTATCAGGTGTCTTGATCTTTGCCCATCGCTCTCCACACGATTGGCCACCAACTCAATCGACAGCTGTCAAGGCGCTTTAAGCACCGTCATGACACTTGGCGGGTAATTTGATTCTAATAGTGCTGTTGTTCAAGCGCACTGCTCCATTCGAATGCAGCGATCACGTGTCTCGTTCTTTCATCGGACGGCACCATCTTGCATCTGATGATGATTGAAACAAATATGAAATAGATTGATTGAAGTTGAACTCCGGATCACACAGTGTAGTTTCATTGAGGAACCTAGGCTTCGGGCAATGCGGCGGGTAACTTCCGAACATAACCATAAAGTGGCTCGCTCGTTGAGGTATTCCAAGAACGAGGTTTTACGTCCGATTGGTTATTGAGGAGGCGAATAAAAATAAATGCATCATTACGACACCTCTTTCGAAGTACAAGATAGTGTACCAAGTCATGATGGCTGTTACGAGCGCTCGTAATCGTTGGAGAT
>KZ062567.1:47780-59038 GCA_002091835.1 Anopheles maculatus | reverse complement strand
TGTGTGTGTGTGTGTGCGTGTATGGCATGCACTTTCGGTGGCTTACGCAGGTTTGGTGTGGCTTGCATTACATTCGCTTTAGTCAATATTTTGCTTTTGTCGATTCCACGTACAACACGGTGTATTAAGCTAATGAATATGACCTAGGCGCTAAACTTTATGTGCCTTTTGCTCCACCCCCCGGGAGGGACACAGTGCGTGAAGACTGGCGAGGATAATTAGGAAGCGATGTAAAGAGAAACAGTCCCCGGGCAAGGTCCATCTGGGTCTTGTTCGAATGACAACAAATGGATTACAGTGTAGCAAATCGTGTTATTAGGCGAACGCCCCAGTGGGAAATCTGCGAAACCGAGGGACCTGATACTTGGAAGCTACGGTGTAACTAGTATTACGGCTATGTCGGCAGCTAACGATTGGACACGGGACAATCTAGTGCTCCACCTTAAAATTAGAGTCCCCATGACGGTTCATTTCGCCGAACGCAAGCGTCAAAATCACCGGAAACGAAGGATTAACGATGCAATTTACACTTCCAAGGTGTGTGTGTGCGTGTGTGTATTATTAGCAATTTGGCAACAGTAGCAATAAATTCTTCCCCCGAAAGAGAACCCCGGATAAGCTTCAACCTACACACAGGTACACCATTTGCTGAGGATCAGCATCGAGCGACCTGTTTATGTTCCTTCGTTCGGTTCCTCGCTTAATCCTTCACCGCGAACTCGATTTCTTCACGTCAGATTGTGTCTTTACAAAGTAAAATTAATTATCCTTCCCGGTTTGTTTGGAGCCTTCGGTCGGCGGTGTGCTGTGGGTCATAAATCTAGAACTCTCGAACCCGAAAAAGGTGAACCATTCCCAGATCCTCAATTCTACCGAAAAGACCAGTTTTTGTGTGCGCTTTTCGGGTTTCATTCGAACACTTTCTTGCGAACCGAGGTTTTGCTAAACTTGTCAAGAGCGTTCGCAACGGGGACCATTCGACACCCACGACACCGGCAACGCTTGTTACCTTTTTTTCGGTTTTTGGACACCAGAACGATCGAATCGCTGCCAGCAAGCAAGCAAGCAGTGTTGCCAACATTTGTCCACCTCGGTGTAGCATTGAAGGAGTAGCGAATTTGTGAAGAAGGAGTGAACTTTACAACAGCATATAATCACTGCACGTGACCCTTTTTCCACGGTTCCCTAACCCCCTACGCCATCTGATGGTGTACCGACACGCAATTGGACCATTTCCAATGAGCTATAATTTTGTATTTGTTTCCTCGCGCTGGCTAGAATTGCCAGAAAACTGGCTAGTGGGCAGTGGTCCAAGTGGTCCGGTTGATTCCCTATCTCACTCACACTTGCACAGACACACACACCAACTCACATCGTTACGCCACATTGCCAAAAACATGCAACAAATGTTTTCCCTTTTTTTTGTTACGGGGGGTGGGAAGTTTTTGGGGTCTGCTCCTTGATCGAGAAAATGGCAGCAAATGGTGTTCGCTTCACTTAGTGTCAAATGTTCTTATTAGTGAATTATGAGACGTCTCGGCACGCAAGTGAAGCGATATAAAACGATGCAAGAAATGCAATATAACCACCTGTTGTCACTGCAGTCGCCGTCGCAGCGCCGTTGCAATCACACTTCCGGAGCGTGCGTTTGTGTGCGTTTTTTGGTTTCCTTCAGGCGTGTAAATCCTAGCGCATTGGTGGTGTTCGCCGTCGCCCGATACGGTTCATTTGCGTTTGCTGCTTTGTTTTATCCACTCACTGTTAGCCACTGTTGTGTTGTTTTGCACTTTTTGCTTCACTTTTCTTTTCCTTATCTCTTCTTGCTCTTTTTCACTCTTTACATTTTCTTCTAAACACACTTACACATTACACATTTTGCACTTACACTGTGTGACATTTCTGTATTCACCTCTTATCCGAATGCACTTGCTGTGGTAATTCTGTGTTGGCCGGCAGTGACGTTTTCACTGAGTGTTGCGAATCGCTGAAGAGGAAAGATAGGGAAAAAAAGAAATGCTAGAAACACACGAGAAAACCGAACGAGACACATTTCCCACACTGCTGCTGCACTGCATCACACGAGTTCCCTGGCACGAAGTTCCACACGAAGCCGCAGAAAACCACGCGTTTTCCGAAGCGACTTTTCCTGTAGACGATGGGGAAGGGACGATGGGGATGCGGATGGAGAAAGGGAAGACCGATTGTGTTTTTCCTCCGGTGGCGCCGGTCAGTCCAGAGCCGAACGCTCAGTGCTGCCGGCGGCGGTCAGTCGATTTTTCCACCACACCACCCCCAGGCTCCCTTCTCTGAGGGGTTTTGTTGTTTTTCCACACACTGTGTGAGTGCCAGAATTAGCATGGCACAGGGGTTTTCCAGCATTTTTCTTCTTTTCTCACTTGCAAACAACGGTATTCTTCTCCCTACTGGTTACTTCACTGCTGCAACCCGACACGGCCATAATATGCGTTTTTTCGCGTCGAGTGGAAAACTTGACACTCGAAGACCGGGTTTTCCTGGTGGAACTCAATAGGTGTACTTTTTGGAGCTCTTTTATACGGTCGCAACATCCACACATACACACACACAGGCACACAAGCACACACATACACACCAGGTTGAAAGGATGTTATGCTCGACTGCAATTAAGAAGGAGTTGTGATGCGGAAAATTCTTTCTTTTTGTAGCAATTTTGGAAAAAAAGATTAAGAACAAAACTGCACACGGCGTGCAGTTGTCCTTGATGTTCCGTAAATAAAAGCTAAACTGATTTAAGAATTACTATTTTAAACTTCAAATAGCATGGACAAAAAACCAATGCTGTTGATGTGCCGATGCTGACATTTCTGACATACACTCAGGTCACTTTTCTTATCACTTTTGCTTTTAAGCATACAATTGTGTGAAAACATTTATCAAAAACACAACAATGCACTTCGGTTTAGCTGTATTAACACAACGTTTGTGATGATTAAAGTGTTAATACCTGTTCCCCGCGTGGGCACATGCTTTTTCTGCCTTTCCCTGATTGTTTACCACTTTTGGCTGTCTGTCGCTGAGCAAAATCTGTTGTTCCGTAAGCTGCGAATTTTCCGACTTTTTGCCACCTTCTCTCTCTCACTACCGGTGCGATTTATTTCCGTTGAATTGTTTGTGCAGTAATGTGTTTGAATTTTCCTCGCGAACGTGTTACCGTCCGTGTGTTTACCAGTTGCGTATGCGTGTATGTGTGTGCGTGCGTGCTTTTCTTCCCCCTGCCCACATTTTCACGCCCGGCTCTGTCCCACCTGAAGCGTCCGTTTCCGCTGCCGGTTCGCTGCTGATGGTGGTGGTGGTGGTGCCGTGTGATAAACGTGAATTTTCCGGCGTGTTTCCGTCGCGTTTCGCCCGCGGTGCATCGAGCTGCTGAGCACAACAGGGACACGTTGTTGGCGTACGGGTTCGTTTGGGGTTTCGCGCGACAAAGCTCGCGATCCGGTCACTGCCGTCATGTGCGGTCCGTTTCGTGTGCGATTGTAAACTGCGGGCTCGACGCGCTCGTTCGGCTTGCCGTCGTTCGACGCGCGTTCTCGCGCGCGGCAAACGGCTAAACGACACACCGCACGACCACGCTTGTACGGCTGTACGCGCTGGGGTCGGTTTTGTCGAGAGTGTTGAGCGCGCGGGAAAAGGGGGGATAGGTGTGTGCGAGCGTTGAATGCGGTTCTCGGGTCGAGTTTTCGATGCGTGTTGGCGGCCACTCACCGCGTGTGCAGGGTTTGTCGAGAGTGGTCAAATGAGCAACAGCGCAAACGTAACTCAAATCTCTCACGATTCTTATATGCTTAACGATTTAAACAGCGAGATATATGATTTTTGAGGTGTTTTGAATTCATTTGATGTATTAAGTTCGTCCGGTTCGGTGGCCGAGATGGTAGTGGCGCCGGTCTTCTCACGGCAAGTCCCGATAACGAATCCTACGGGTAAAACCAAGTCATAGAAAGCTAGCAATAGCAGGCCAAGATCTACTGCGGTTGTAATGCCTGAGAAGAAGATTAAGTTCGTCGTTAATTTTTGCTAAGACAGGTGACTTACTTGTGAAACATTTATAGAACTAAAACCAAACAAATTTCTTCCAATCTATCTATGATCAGGAGCCTCCCGGCCACGAGAGCTGAAAAACTTTTTCGGCACTCATTTTTTCAAGGTTTAAGTGTTGAAAAAGTTTTTCAAGAAATGTAGAAGGTCCACGAAAAAGGGGTTGAAAAAAAGTTGAAATTTTTTGACAGATCAAAATGTAAACAAACATGCACAGTTACAGTGTATGACAAAATATGCGACACTTCTCATTCCGCTCCATTTTATTTTGGACATATTTTTAACTCAGTTTTTATATTTTCGTAAATGTTTCGACGTTAAATAATCCTAATAAATTTTACAAGATTATTCAACTTATTTTAAATGTGTTGTATATGAGAAACTTTCAATAAAATAATAATCATGTACTAACAGAATGTACGCATATATCTTGTAACATACTGTGAATGTGTATTGAAGTGTAGGAGAACAATATAGAGCACAGTGTTATGAGTGCCGCAGCCATAACATAATGTAAGTGTGAAAGGGATAACCAGTTCGTTGCAAATTTTTAACATGCTGATGCGTAGACCCCGGCAATGGCGAGAGCCAGAAAATTATTTTCAAAACTCATTTTTTCGTTTGAAAAAGTTTTTCAGCTCTCGTGGCCGGGAAAAAACATTATCAGACTCTACGATTAAATCTCATTATTTTTTTTAACCTGAAACCTTCTTGCAGAACTAGGTATGGAGTCCTTGTTCCTCATTATTTGCTCTGACACAAATTCTTTGGAACATTGTAACAGACGTCACTACTTTGGGTAAAATCGATCTTTAGTAGTGACTTATACACTAAGTGTCTTTCTGTTGTACATGTCACGAACAAACTTCGGCTGTCGAAAGTGCGACTCCACAGAATATTTGCTTCAGATTCTTCCAATTTTGTAGTATGTCGCATCTGCTATTTTACAAATCTTTTAAGCAACTTTTGCTTACTTTTAACTCACGTTGATAACGTCTGAGTGCCCCTTTTCACCCAAGCGAACCCTGCAACGACACTCCACGTTGATGGTGAGCTACCCTCGTCAGTTTCCGCGAATTGGAACCCGCTCGGGTGGCTAAAAATAGCATCCCCAACAGTTGTCATCATCGAACCGTCGGTATTGGTGCAAAATGCCGTCATACTCGGCGTCCATTGGTCCGTTTGCTGTTTTGCCGGCTTTTCGTACCGTATGCTGGGCAGCGTGCCCGTTGCCTTTTGCTCTGTTGCTGTTTGAATCCGTTACCAGCTGTGTGGGGTAGCAGCAGCAGCAGCCCCGAGAAACGTGGTCCGCGGTTCGCGCACCTCCTTCGAAGCCACCATGCCGTTTGATAGTGAAATCGTTTGCATCGAGCATTTCGCGCGGTGATCGTGGTGGTGTTACGACAAAAAAAAAAACGTCGACGCGTCGAGAAAACGGACGCGTGAGCACGTGAGAGCGCACTCTACGCGAGACCGGCACACAGTGGGGATCACTTTTTATCGGGATCTGTTTATCTGGCACAAAACGCACCTATCGGCCTATTCGATTGCGCGAACAGTGAGAACTTTTCCCACTTTCATTAGCGCTCAAATGCGGACACTCACAGACACACGCTTGATAATGATGATAGATAAAGATGATTATAATCGGAGGCTTTTAAAAGCATCAGATGATTCCGAAAGTAATATAGGTCAATTGTAAATAAATTTGTAAAAGTACAAGCGACGTATCGCATCAAAACGAAAGATCTTACAGCCCGATAAACTGGATACCGACTGTACTTGAAGTCACTATTGATGCTTCTCTTTTCTCTTGCTCACGCCACACGTACGAAGCAGCTGATTCTCTCACCGAGGTAGTGGTAGCTCGTCTGCTAGTATACGGCTGACATAACACACACTCACACAAGCTAACGAAACTAACGAAAACTCGCAAACCACTGACCGCTAGTACACACCGATACCGATCGGCCAAGATCCGGTCGGATTTGCACGCGTATTTCCGATACACACGCATACATCGCCGGACCCGTGCGGCCACTCGCCCACACCCACATTAACCACTGTCTGCGCTCTGTGGTGAGAGTGGTTTTTGTTATTGTTATTTTTAATTCGCTTGGTTTGGCTTTCGTCCGCAGAATGTACGCACACAGATCTCGCCGAGCAGCAGCCGATGACACTTAGTGACTTTGCGTACTGGTAATTGTAATGATTGTCCTTTTTTTTAAAGCAATGGCCCACAGTGCACACTGAACGATAATTGATTCGAGATGATAATATGCAAAATTTGAACATTTTGTGACAGTGTGTATGTAGTGTGTTTCGTTCCCGTTGTGCTTATTATCCTTCATCGGTTCTAGATGGTTCGTGCGTGTGATCGATCGGTTTTTTAAAGAAAAGTATTGGTTTTAGGCGTCACAACTAGAAAAAAGAAATTACGAACACAAACGATCGATAGTGTTCCTGACGAGTGGTACGCACAGTAACCGGAGAAGAATCGATTCTGCAGTCACGTAGCAAATGAGTTCCTTCGCTTAGCAACAGATGGTTGAAGCTGACTCGCCCCTAATACAAAACCCAATATCGCAACTATATTTCAAATCAATTTTTCATATAAAATCCTTCTCTCCCCAGGGTGATACGTCGAAGAGGAGGACGAAACGGATTTTAATACGGCTACTCCAAACATTGTTACACTGTTCCCTTTTTCATTTACATATCTCCGCTCCTGCTCCCCATTGCTTGTACTTCATTCTCCCCAAAAGTCCCTCCAAATCTTTCAGCTCACATTTTTGCCCACATACTGTTTGCTTCCTCCCGAACAATTCCCGGACTCCCCCCCCCGGTACGGGGCCGGCAGTAGAGCTTGATGTGATTTTTTCGCTTTTTCTACCCTTTTTTTTCTTTCGTTTTATCGTTTTGTTGGCCAAGTTTTTGATCTTCACAGCGTTGGTGGGATGAAGCTACAGCTTCCTTCCCAAACCACGATGATTGAATGTGAGTTTAAGGCACATTTAGAAGCGATCTTTTTTTTCGGTTTCTCGGTTTCTCGGTTTGTTGTTGTGCCAAGTTTTGCTCGGTTCGTTTTTGCTGGCATTTTGTTGTTGTTGTTGTTGTTGTTGATTCGTTTGAAAAAGAGGTTAGTGTTAAACACACCCATCGCACTCACATTCCATCCAGGGAGGAAGAGCCTGGCTGCTGGGTACTTTCCACCTCCTCTCCGGGGCAGCTTCAACCTCAATTAATCGATTCGTTTGTTGTCCTCTCGTTGTGTTGTTTCGGCAGTTTTTGCTTCATTACTTTCTGCCCCCCGGATGATGTTGCTGTTGCCTTTGATAAGAGTGCTTCTCTTTCTGTTTTTTTGTTCGTTAAGTTACAGTTTGACTCGCACAAATAGAAATAACATGCTGATAGAGAGCAGAAGATAACCTCTGCGTTCCGTTTAAAGCTTCCTTTTTTTTTTCTTCGTTCGAGGTTCGAAGTTTCGCCTTTCGCGCTTCGTTTTTTTTTTTTGCTCTCCCCATTTCGACTACTTGTCGCGATACGCGATTTCTTTGGCACAGTGTGTCTGCTCGCGCCACCGTGTCTGCTTCGACCATAATGCGCTTGGTGTGGGGTGTTGTGTGAGTTAAAGGCGGGCGGAACCAGACAACGATGGGCGCAAGCAATGACACGTGAGCGAAACCTATCGCGCGGGTTCACCGTGTCGGGACGGAATTTTCATATTTCGTTGATTGCTATTTTGGCGTTGTGTGGTGAATCTTTTCGTAGCTTGTTTGTTTTTTTTTGTGTCACTGTATAGAAGAGAGCACTCACCAGCGCAGTCACTCACCGTTAACAAACTTTCGGGTCGTTCAGCGTGTGAGCGATCGTTCGGGGGATAGGTTTTGCCTTTTTGGTTTTGCGTTCGCTCACACAACCAGTCTTATTTTGACAGGGATGGATCGTTTTTTATCTTTTCTCAACCCGAAATATTGCTGTGTTTTGTTCATCTTTTGGTACTGTTTGGTTGCTTTTTTTTTTGTGTCCACTTTCTTATCCTTCTCATTTGGCATTCGTTTGCTCGTTTGTGGGTATTATTATTTTTTTTTAGTTGCTCTTGCTCTAATGATCGTGTCGTGTTCTTTTCTCGTCAATGGTGTGCTGGTTGACGATCGTATTTGAATGTGCTTTTTTTGTTGGTTTCTTTCTTTTTCTTCTTTTTAACCATTTTTTGGTTGTTGTTGGAAACCTGTCCCACAAATCGTACAGGTTTTTTTTTGTTCATCTTCGGATCATTCTGTGTTTGCTATTGATTTCCATCATGTTGCTCATGGCTTGTGTTTGCAGTTTTGTTGTGAAGACTAATTGCTTTCAGCGAACTTTTGGCTTCTCGTTTGGGTAAAGTTGAATGAAATCGTGGATGCTGGATTGTATTGGTTTTTTTTGAGTCACAGAAACATTTTTTACTTTGGTAATCGAGAAGATGACAATTGAAAGCAAATTTTTATTTTACGATAATTGATACTGGATTAAAGTGTATCTCCAAATCAGCATGAGCATTAACGTTTTTACAGTTTTATTTTCAAAACGCTTATTTGCATATTATGTCACCTCGCAATAGACCATCCCTTCAACCACCTTCAAAGCAACCCTTTTGTTCGGGGTGGTCCGCTTTTCGACCGAGTGCTGCATATTATGAAAATCAATAAATAAAAATAGTAAATAAATGTTATCAACCCTCCGGCTGTATCTCCCTGCACGGTGTGTCACAATTTGAATATTAATGATTCCTCTGGAACGAACGGTCGCCCTTCTTCTCGCCTGCCAGCCAGAATATTAGGTATGGCTGTTTGGTGTGGTAGCTTACCATCGAAAAATTTTTACGACCCTGGCATATTCCGTATGTGACCAGATGCGGCCGAGCGATTAATTTTCGACCGAAGCCGGTAAACAGTCCTTCAAAAACCTGTGCCCACCTTGACCATCGGAAGTGAAGGAATTATAAGTCTTCCGCCGTGCTTAAGTCGCCATCCATCTTCTTCATCTCGTGTCCGCGCACATGCTTTGTGATGCGATAATTTCGGTGCTGCTGGCTTTCCGTCTCTGTTGCTATCGGTTTGTTTCGTTTTGCTCCCCTAATTTTCATTCATTTTCAACCCGCCATGTAGGCGAGAGTGAGCTATTCATTAGCTACGGATGTGGTACGGAATGGGCAAGTTCGAGGAAGCTTTTGGAGGGCTCCCGCGATGAAGAAGGTCTTTGTTTTCGTTCAGTTCTGTCGGAGTCGGTGCTTCCGCAAAACAGTGGGGCACAAGACCACACCGAAGGGCTTCACCTATTTTTATGGTAATAATTTAAGTGTGAACACGGCAACACAACCCTTCCACAAGGTGACGCTAACAATCAATCATCTGCACTGCATCCCGACGCGTATAAAAACCTTGGCATCATTAGACGGGAGTTTCCTTCCTTTTTTTTTCTTTCTTTTGCCGGAAAGCCTCCGGAAAAGGGCAACATTCCAAACACGAAAAACGACGCTCGGTGTGTACGATGCCAAGGGTTTTGTCACGCACGGAGAATACTCACGGTGGGGTTTCTGTAAAATTGGGACAAATCGGTCCATTTTGACAGGTGGTGCTTGTAACCGAAGACAAATGGCGCCCATTTGCCCCAAACACACACACGCACGCACGCACACAAAATTGGTGACGATAATGACAGGTTACGGACGGCAGAGTCTCCACGCGCGCAACATCGACCGAAAGAACCAAAATTGATTAATTTCTCAGCTTGCGTTGGCGCATTATCGGTTGATTGGATGGAATTTCGAGAGAATCCCATAGTGTTTGTGCAACGAAGGAGAGGAACGACGACAGAGAGGAGAGTGATGATTGTCGTTGAAGGGATCCGTTAATCCGTTGTAAAATCAATGGGCAAAGTGGTCTTAAATGAAGATAAGCTGTAGGAAGGCCTTCGAAGTTCTGGCCTCCCTGGGTTGATATCGTTGATGGCTATTTTAGGTATGCTTAACGATTTATGATTGATTTTTCACCTCTAGTCGTATTTCTTTTTTGAGTGGTCGATAATAGTATGTGATGCTAAAACTTAGTTAGATCTGTTTGGGAATTTTGGGAATTATTTAAAAATTTATATTAAACTAGCGTTGACACAGGTCTAACGAGAATTTCGAACCTTTCTAATAAGACCTCTTCATTGGTCTTAGGACGAGGCCCCTTGGACTAGGTCCCTTGGACTAGGTCCCTTGAACGAGGCTCCTTGGACTAGGTCCCTTGAACGAGGTTCCTTGGACGAGGCCCCTTGGACGAGGCCCCTTGAACGAGGCCCCTTGGACGAGGCCCCTTGGACGAGGCCCCTTGGACGAGGCCCCTTGGACTAGGTCCCTTGAACGAGGCTCCTTGGACTAGGTCCCTTGGACGAGGCCCCTTGGACGAGGCCCCTTGGACGAGGCCCCTTGGACGAGGCCCCTTGGACGAGGCCCCTTGGACGTGGGCCCCTTTACGAGGCCCCTTGGACGTGGGCCCCTTGGACGTGGGCCCTTTTACGAGGCCCCTTGAACGTGGGCCCTTTTACGAGGCCCCTTGGACGAGGCCCCTTGGACGAGGCCCCTTGGACGAGGCCCCTTGGACTAGGTCCCTTGGACTAGGTCCCTTGAACGAGGCTCCTTGGACGAGGCCCCTTGGACGAGGCCCCTTGGACGAGGCCCCTTGGACGAGGCCCCTTGGACGAGGCCCCTTGGACGAGGCCCCTTGGACGAGGCCCCTTGGGCGAGGCCCCTTGGACGAGGCCCCTTGGACGAGGCACCTTGGACAAGGCCCCTTGGACGAGACCCCTTGGACGAGGCCCCTTGGACGAGGCCCCTCGGACGAGGCCCCTTGGACGAGGCCCTTTGGACGAGGCCCCTTGGAAGAGGCCCCTTGGAGGCTCCTTGGAGGCTCCTTGGACGAGGCTCCTTGGACGAGGCCCCTTGGACGAGGCTCCTTGGACGAGGCCTCTTGGACGAGGCCCCTTGGACGAGGCCTCTTGGACGAGGCCCCTTGGACGAGGCCCCTTGGACGAGGCCCCTTGGACGAGGCTCCTTGGACGAGGCCCCTTGGACGAGGCCCCTTGGACGAGGCCCCTTGGACGAGGCCCCTTGGACGAGCCCCCTTGGACGAGGTCCCATAGACGAGGCTCCATAGACG
>KZ062567.1:25979-47755 GCA_002091835.1 Anopheles maculatus | reverse complement strand
TGGACGAGGCTCCGTGGACGAGGCCGCTTGGACGAGGCTCCTTGGACGAGGCTCCTTGGACGAGGCCCCTTGGACGAGGCTCCTTGGACGAGGCCCCTTGGACGAGGCCCCTTGGACGAGGCTCCTTGGACGAGGCCCCTTGGACGAGGCTCCTTGCACGAGGCCCCTTGGACGAGACCTCTTGGACGAGACCTCTTGGACGAGGCCCCTTGGACGAGGCCCCTTGGACGAGGCCCCTTGGACGAGGCCCCTTGGACGAGGCCCCTTGGGCGAGGCCCCTTGGACGAGGCCCCTTGGACGAGGCCCCTTGGACGAGGCCCCTTGGACGAGGCCCCTTGGACGAGGCCCCTTGGACGAGGCCCCTTGGATGAGGCCCTTTGGATGAACCTCCTTAGACGAGGTTCCATAGACGAGGCTCCATAGACGAGGTTCCTTGGACGACGTCTTTTGGACACTATTAAAAATAACTTATGAATCTTATGTCAATTTTGAAAAGTTATCACTCCCTGCAACTGCTTTCTTGAGAAGGTTTTACTGTAGTTTCTTTCTTTCTTCTACAAGTTTACCTTAAACTGGCAAGTCATAAACATAACGCGTAAAATTATGACATGTCCATTAGTCACACTGATTGAAGTTTATCCTTTCCAAATGCCATAACCCCTCGACTAGTGTATAAATACCGATCGATGAATCGAAAGAGCACAAATTGAAAAACCACCTCCAAATGGAAGACGGAACAGCGTCGAGTATAGATGGCGGAAAAATTTGTCCCAATGCCATTATTGCTGCCTACCACCGCTGTGCTCGTGCCGTCTGTGAACTGTCGACGACGTCGATGAGTGGCTTTTGAGGAATATTTTAAAAAGGCATAATCGTCCATTTATCTTTCCAAATTAGCCAAGCAAACATTTTAAACCACTACCACCACCACCGCCAACGGGTGTTTTGCTTTCGTCGCCGTTTGAATTTTGTTGTCATGTTGGACGAACTTCGTCTTCCTCGATGGCAAATCCCCAAATAAACCGCGTAGCGACCCTAGCAGCGATTGAGTGGAGCGCGTGAAAAACGGCGTGAAGATCACGACCGATGGGTAGTTGCCCATCGTCGCTACGCAATCTACTCGGCGGTTTGCTTTGACGGATCGTCTGTCAAAGGTAAACAACGCCCGGTAACCTCAATTAAGGGAAGCATCTTCAGCTGGTGTGTGCGTGTGTATGTCCGTCCCTCCCGGTCCATTGACAAAGCGGAGCCATTCAAGATTCACGATCAACATTGTACTAAATCAATCTTGCTCGTGTTGCTTTGGAAATTGTGAGATCCGATCTACGTCGAGCGGGGTTGGAACAATTTAATTTTCGGTATTAACCTGTGCCCGGCTTGTGGTCCGTTACTCAAAACACCTGAAATTTATTTGAACCTTCGACTAGCCGTTGATACGGCGGAGATCTTCGTCGATGTAAGCTGACAGTGTTGCTGACATTTGTCATTTGTCTTCTGTTTACACTTTCGGGGTGACACTTGGCCGCACGCAACTTACTCTGGGGGTTGCAGCACGCGATCGTGCGACGCACTGCGTAATCTTTCGCTTGCAATTGTATTAGTGAATGGTTCACACTGTTTAAATTAAATGGTACAAGAAATGTCTCTTAAACTGCATCGGAAATTAGAGATATGATTCAGTTCTCCCAGAAACGAATCCGAGTCATCCTGTCTGCGTAAGTAAATCTTCTAACCGGTCACCATTACAAGCAAGTTTTCCCATTTGACAAATTGAAGGTGACTAATTTTTAAATTTCAAATTTGAACGCTTTCCGTACGCAAAGCAACACGTGCTGCGGCAGGAAAATGGATCGTTTTCGGGAAAAAGCATGAACCACAGGACGAGCGGTTTTGGTGTCTTTTTCTTGTGATGATATTTTTAAATAAAAGCAAAAAGAAACACTCTCGCCAAATGATAAATAGGTGCTTGAGAAAGCGCCGAAATGTTGCGTCGTCTACAAGTCTAGGCCCGGTTTTTGGGGACGTTGATTAAGTTGGCTTCCGAAGGGATGGTCGATGGTCGATCCGAGATCCGAAAGGGAAAGCCCACCGATGCGGATATGAAGGAACGGAACGATGCGATGAGAAGCGTGTGGTGTGCGTCGTGACGACAACACACGGGCGGCTAGTTTGGGCAGTAAGCGCAACATAATCAGAATGTTCTATTCAAATGTCGTAATTTGATGTTTTGATCAAGCAACGACACTACAAGGTAAGGATATACTGCCTTCTACCAGCGCAATGAAGTCTTGAGGTGCATTTTATTTCCGGATGCTGCTGGTTCGGTACATGTTTTAAGTTTTACTGCCAACAGTTTCTATTTCGAACACACTGCCGAGGGGGAAAAAATGGGAGGTTTGCTCACTTTTCACGCATCGTTACACATTGCGTGGCCTTCGTTGGCAAGCAAACAAACAAACAAGCACCGACCGAAACAGAAGCATAAAAATTTGGTGCCAATGCATAACGACGACCGTCACGCGGGTAAATGTTTAAAATTTGTTCGGGTTTTGTGTTTTGGGGCTTTGTCCTCGCCTTATGGTGGCGATTTATCTACAGCTGCATCCGTATGAATGCATAATGTGTGCAACAACCGGGGAATAAGTGAACGAAGACATATTATATTTCAGTGTCTGCTTTTTAGTTAATTGCTGCGGGAACATAAATTAACATATGAATATGGTAGACAGGGAAATTGTTTTGTTCCGTGGGAGTATATGTTTGGCTGATGTGTCTTATGTTATTCTGGGGTTTTATTCTTTTATAACATTCTAATTATCTCTTATGACACATCTATTATTTCTCTGATATAAGCCGCAAGGTCGATTTTTAGTCCTTGAATGACTTCTAATCCAATCACCAAGTCACATTTTTTAAACGAGAGTGTGTTCATAGAAACAAGTTACACAACCAAGCACACGCATTCCAACAAGCGCTACACCGAGCTATTAAACATTGGGAAAAACATATGTTTCACCAAATTCGGAACCATCACTCTCGTACACATTCCAGCACACACCCTTGAGAACCGAATCCGAAACCTGCACCACACAAAACGGTGACAAATTTCGTGCATGTGCGTGTAAAAGACGCACACAGATTGGTGTATTCACATTCCCTACGCAAACGGCACAGATTGCAACAACGCGCAAAGGATTAATCATAAGTTTGTTAAACAATTTTCGGTAACGGATGTGTTGTGTGTGTGTGTGTGGTTGGATGTAAAATAAACAACACATATTCGTACGATCCTCTACTGAGGAGTATGGAAAGATAGTGAGCCATCTTGTTCTAGAATATTTCGCTTTTGCGAATGCCTCTCTGAGTCTTGTGAAATTTGAGTAAAAATTGATTATATTATGAGATTCAAAATGTAGTTAAAAATCAATATAGATTATAAATTAGGCTTTCTAAAATGTTTCTCAATTTCCCGCAACTTGTATGATTCATCACGATTCGTTTGACATTTCTCCGAAAAATCAACCTTCTTTTCTTTCGTCTACTCTTCCATAAACGTATCAATACCCGGTTCGATCAGAGTTAAATTTATCGCTCATAAAAGAAATCTTTTCAATCTTTTTCATTTAACGTTAAGCCAAAAAAAAAACCTACGCCACCTTATATCCTTACTGCAAAGATTTGATGAATCATTGAAGCTGCAGGATGTCTCATGTGAGATAATTTAGCCAAAAAATGAGCAAGAATAGAGAAGAGATCCCATACTCATGAAATTGATATTTCCGTTTCTTAAGCACACGTTTGCTGGAGCTCACTCAATAATCAACCTGTCAGCAGAAGCGACGCGTTTGGGCATAGAAAGAAGAAAACAAACCGTACCCCAAAAATAGCCACCTACAATTCAATGCTGTTTGGTTTTTTTTTTTCTTTAAGTTGAACATGTTTAAACAATTAAATCGTAAAAGAAAATATTTACAACTGACACACAAATTACAGCGTTTCATTCATCTCGTCAACGCCGCTCCGTAATTCCGGTAGTGATGCGATCGATTCGATCCGGTGGAATATGACCGCACAATTGCTCGGATCCATGTTTTGCTGCCCGCACCCTACCAGCTCGGCACCAACATCAAGTGTGCGGACCAACATTAGTCATTTTGGGAAGTGGAAAAAGACACGAAAAGGAGCGTGTAATCGACGACGGGGCCTGCCAACCAGGCACGTTCGAACGTTCAATCATTTGGAGAGTTGCTGCAGCGGTGCTGTGCACAGTGACACGAAGGACTGGGTAAAAATTGGAGACGTGATTTAAAAATACTTCCAAAGAGATCGTGATACATAATTTCACCTATCAAAGAGATGTAGACGTTAAGGAGTCAATTAGGAAATACAGTTTATTAGATTTCTCGCACATGGAATTCTGTGTGAGCTCTATTTTGACGTTTCTGTCATGAAATGTAGTCTCAGTGTGATCAGCATCAGGCAGTAAATGGCGAGAGATCGCGCCAATACGGCTCGCGTACGCCTGGACACTCATAGTACCAGGGTCGATCCTTGATCGTACCCACCAATTGAATTCATTCCTGGGAGAACCCAGCGGCAAAGCCAGCGGTATGTCCCTGTTGCAGCTCGCAAACTGCATGACACATATCTCACCCGACCGGGGCTGGGTTGGATGACTTAAAGCTTGCTAAAAATAGACGATTATCCGCACAAGCCCTTACGAATGGATATTAGAACACTGCCATCGGCGCCCGAAGCGGTGTGTGTGTGTCTAATCTGTGGGGAGCGAGACGAATTTGCTTGATTGTTTTACATCACGCGCGTCCAGGGACGATCGAGAACTTTGGTACGAAAGACTGCCTCGGAGCGGAGTTGTTCTGAGTGAATAATAGGCTTCAGCACTGAAGAACGCGAAGGACAGATGGAACTGATGAAGCTTGCGATGTGAAACTGATTCAATTGCTGGGGTGATTTATGATCATCGCATTCTTTGCGCCACTGTGCATTTATAATTTGAAGATCATATCCAAACGTAGTAATGAAAGGTCTCAAGAATTTTCTTAAAATCTTTAGTATTTATGGAGGGGACTAAGTTATTTAACAATAATTGTGTCCAAAATTTCCGTTCACTTATTTGGTTTGTTTATATCTACCACAAGACTTGGTGCTCTACCAGAATTGCATGCTTCCAGGTAATGCTATGGGAACTGTCCGAAGTAGAGAAATTAAAAGTCCAGTCTTAAAAGTTACTCCTTTAATTTAGACTTACCATCCAGGGTTTTAAAACTCAATTTAAAAATGTCTTTTCTGGTCAAAAATCCTACCAATTCACCAATTCCCGTCCATGTTCTACCAAACGCAACAACCGTTTAGCTCCTCACGAACTCGTGATCGTCTCGGGTGGTTACTTCTCGGCGCATTAAAATTATTCTCACACAAAAATTCAAACACACATCGGATGTCAACTGCACTGGCGCGCACATCGAAAGCCACCCCATAATTGCCACCATTGGAGAAGCTATGGTGCGTAACACGGTTGCAGCTCGGCCCGTTAAATCGAACCCCCTAATGAAGCCAGCAAGCGGTGACGAACGTCAAAGTGCATGTTCGACGTACGTCAAATCCACCACGACCGTCGGGCACCCTCAAAACATGGATGTTGTTAACCCATTTGCGTAGCACGTTTTGCGCTTTTGGCCACGGGTGTACGGATCTTTTGTCACGCCCGTGATTTTGCCTAAGGAGGACGCCCGCTTGCTTAGATCCCCCTTGTGCGTCGTACGGCGCAGCTGCGCTTACCATAGCGCCCTGCTGAAAACGGGGGGAGTTTAAAACGTGGAATTCATTTACGCCAAAGCGTGCGATGATAAATGTTGTGTTGCTATTGACATCCCGTCCGCTCTCCAGCCCGACGATTGCTGTGTAGCAGAGTTCCGAATGGCCTTTCTGACGACCCATAGAACAAGACATCGAGCGTAGTGGCGCGTGTTGCTCTCTGCCAAAGTTGATGTTTGGCTGTTTACCTTACGCATGGAACTTGCCACGATCGAAACGGTGTGATCGGTGAAGTCAGCGAATACGGTGGAATCCTGATGGCATAATTTGGTGCTCATAAAGGATCTATTCTTTGCATCAAGTGCCTATAAAAGATCAAACATGCTAAATGAAGTCAATTAACCTTCTCAACCTTACCACACGGTGGTGTTATGTCAGAATACGTGAGTCACACTTTGCACACGATCCTCAAGTAATGTTGTTTTGGTGTAGTTTGGGTGCTGTAAGCTCGGCAAAACCAAAGCCTATTTCTCTATTATACGCACCATTACACGCATCGTGTTAAACCTGTGTTTGACCACAAATATAGCACGCATGAACGAAACTGTCCTATGTTTGCTCACCATCCGTCAAAGTAAACAACGCCAATGTTCCAAGGGTGTCTGTAGAACGAACACTTGTGTGATCAAGATGTCTCAAATCGAACCGGTAGGAAAGTGGGCTCGCTACTTCACGACTTGCGACAACATAGATATAAGACTTCCGAGCCCGACACACCAGGTGGGTAAACGATGATGTAAGAATAGCGTTCCATTGATTTGAAAGGCAATAAGGTTTCTTCAATTCTAACAGCTCACTGCTCAAGGATTTCAGCAAAAGAGTCATCCGAACGTGAAGAATTATTCTAAAACAGCAATGAAAAGAATTTACTTTTCCCATAAATATTGCACCTAATCAGAGAAAACAAAACGAAGCCATAAAGCAATGTGCAACCGTATAAAGAAAAAAAAACGCACAACAATGTCAGGGAGTTAATTGCTGGTTTGTTTAATGAGCGTTAATGAACTGGAAAAAAATCACTACATTTACTGCCATCATTAGTGAATATCGTGACGGATCGTCGTCAAATCGGTCCTGTACAATTCAGCCCAAACAACAACAAAAAGTGCCCTTGAATCTGCATGCACCACGAAGATGCACCGAGCCAGCTGTGTGAGGTAGAATATTTATAAGACTTTTTATGATACCTAACAACCCTTGCAGGTTGGCAATGCCACTCATTACTTAGTTGATTTTAATCAGTCGAAATGTAGCATAAGCTCGTGTTTTACTACAGGACGGTGTAGATAAATTACGATCGTTTGCTTTTTTCTTTCTAGTAAATCTCCACTCGACACCTGACAGATGCTAACAAGACAGCACGGGGTCAAGCGTGAACCTTAACCCCTGTCAATCTACTGTTAGTGCAGCAATCTCTGTGCTATAGGGATATGATTCAACCATAAAAATAAATCGTTTTATGGCGTTTTGACCTGTTCACTACGGGAAGCAAAAATTTTAGTACAGGATCATACAAAACAGCGCCCTCTAGAAGCAAAACATATAAAAAAATAGATAAAGCACGGCCTACATTGTCCAGAATTTTGAGCGCAAATTTGAACTCTTGATTGAAAGGTGCTTATGAGCCTTCATTTATGCGCTGAAATCAACCAATACGATTCTCCATTTTCAAT
Organism: Anopheles maculatus; assembly: GCA_002091835.1. Lineage (NCBI taxonomy): Eukaryota > Metazoa > Arthropoda > Insecta > Diptera > Culicidae > Anopheles > Anopheles maculatus. The sequence goes on along the minus strand of KZ062567.1, from coordinate 40,247 downwards.
CGTTCGCCTTTGAAGGTTTCGTTTTCTGGTGTAACAATTTAAGGCGCATCTTGCAGCGACCTCTTTCGCACTGCGCACAGATCAATAAGTTCAAAGCTATCAATTACTGCCCGGGAGATCCTGCCACGTCCCGTCGTCTCATCGCAAGTGCCGCAAGGCCCAAGGTTCGCGCACCGAACGGCGGGGCAGGTTGCAACCCTTTTGACCTTTGCAGTGCATAGCAGCTAGATTAATCGCCGTGTTAAACTGGCACCGACGCACTTGCCCGTAGTTTGTCTATTGATGTCCCATTCCCTCCCAAGTTCAACCCAAACCGCAACAGAGAGAACAGAAAAAAAATCAATAACAAAAGTAAAACAAACCCTTGGAGGGATTTTTGCATTGTAGATAGCGCCGTTACCGGGAAGTTGCGTTCTCGGAACGGAAAGGCGAAACGAATTCGCGCCTTACGGGTTTCCAGCGATCCTCGACGATACAAGACAGCGGTGGAGTTTGCATTGAAATGCTTGCCCCTGACACCAAGTGGAGCGACTGTTAGCAGAATCGGAGGAGTAGAGCGTGAGGTTTGGAGACAACAGGGGAGGCTTAAGACGATTGTTCATCAGTAAGCAAACAGGCTCCAGCAGAGCGACTCGATGGAATTATAATCGCACAATCGGTAAAGCATAGAACAAGCATGCTGCCAGGAGGGATCGACGATGTCTAGGGGTGCAAAGGTACGCAGCAGCAGCAGCAGCAGCAGCATCGCACCAGTCTGTAGCCAGTCTGTCTAACGAGAAATATTTCAAGGTTCCTCACGAGCCTCACGATGGAAAGTGTTGTTGCTGTTGTTGTCATACAGCTAAGATCCAGGCTGGGGTTTTTTATTATACATTTATCATGCCGCTTGTATGATTGTTCAAGGCAGAAGCACGCCAGTGGAGAAATACCTCAATGTTTTTTTTTTGTTGGTTGAAAGTAAGAGTGATGGTAGAAGAATTGTATACGGAATCTTCGATGGTTCTGCTAACCTAAATACCCTTTTCTGCGATAAGAAACGTTTAAGTAATTACGACAATTACCTGCATAACAAACAACTTTCTTTAACTTCTTTTTGTTGGTGCTTCAAGGATATTCCGATTCTAATAAGTAGAATTACAAATAGGACTCCACGGTTGAAGGTTTTCGTCAGAAACTAATCAAACAAAAACATAACTATTTAATACGTACGAGATTTCTGGAAGGAAGGCAAACCTTTCCCAGGAAGTAGTGGAACCCTTTCGTGATTTCCGGCAACTTTGTCCTTCGACATTTTCTCACGATTCACGATCACTATCTGGATTGTTATCGCACCACCGCAGTGCCACAGTACAGTACGGGCGGTGCGGTACGACAACTTTGGTTCCGGCCATCGGTATTTAGAACGGCTCCAGCCCAGAAACTATGTTATGTGAAATAGGCTAGTCACTTTACAGTGGTGATCGAAAAATGTTTTTCCAACCAGGAAATCTGTATGATATTTGGTAGCTGTCATTCTCAGTATTGCTCGGGATAAGCGTCGTTTATGGCTACGCTTTGTTTGGTACCGTCTGTAAATGGTGGCGTCGGAAGCACATTGAACTCGAACCACTTTTTGTTATTACTTGCTCCACTTATTTTCAACTACTAGGCACATTCTGCACCACTGTTGGGGACGATACATTCTTCGCCGCTCAAAGGACATTGTGTGACGACGGTAAGACTTCAACCACCGACAGTGACTAGGGCAAATGAAAACCAGAAGCTCCGGCACCTACTTTCGTCACAAAGTATCGTAATTAGACGATTCAAAAAATGGCAGCATGATTATCCCACTCAGAGTAAAGGACTCGTTCCCATGGACTGCTGCTTCCTGCGAGCGCATGCAATTCACGCTCGGCACCGCCACATAACTCACATTTCAAGGATACTCGGACCACGGGGAGCTCGTGCTTTAATTATAAATTATGTCGTTTCATTGTGTCCGACCGACCCGGCCGCTACTGCTACGGTGGCGAGCTGATGACTTGGCATGGCTTCTGCTCCGGGGTTTTAATCGATTCACAGGCAGCATCGGGCAGAATGTCTGGATGGCCGAATGTCGCCAGGATGTCGGCTCGGGTGAGCATGTTTTAAAGCGAACATAAATAATTTCTTTGCCGCAAAATGTGCTTCACCCGTTCTTTGCTGCTGACTATCCTGACGTGAAAGAAGCTGTGACTGGAGCGAAACCCTTTCCGTTGCGGTTGTTTCCATTGCGGCCGAAAGGAGCTTGATTGAGACGATGGTGATGATGGTGATGGGCCACTTTGCGTTGGTGTGCCGTACAAACTGGACGGAGTGCACTAGGCGAAAGGAGCCACTTGTTTATCGTCCGCTCGGAGTGAAGTTGTTAATTAATTATCCCATTGGACGGACGACGCCTGGCTTCTGGACATTAGGTATTTAATTTTCCGTACGGACTTCAGTCCAAAGAAACCTATCCCGTTCAGTTACGTGATGAAGCATACCATCAACTTAAAATCGTCTTTGAGATTAAAAAAAAAAGGATCAACTGGATACGATTCCACCAGAAAACCTTTAAGCATGTTGTCACTTAGACTTCCCGAAGATAGCGTCCTATTAATTTGTTAACTTCATTTCATCGTCCCGAGTGCAGCTAATGGGGGAATGTCCTGCTGAGAACTGATCGATAAAAATATAAGTGTATCGTGGTAGAATTTATCGCGTCCAGGTTCGATTTTTCATCGAAACAGCAATTTCCGAGATCGGTACGAGATTCTCAAGAACTCGGCTCGACCTCCAGCATCATCCCACTGGATCGTATTGCATTTTATTGGCCGACAACTAACCCATTGAACCTCACCATCCTCAACAACAGGCGGACACCGCTCACCGTCAACCTGTCAGGTCTGGGGTGAGTGCGTAAACTTGTGTTCTTTATTTCCGGTCTTATCTTCTGACGTGTTTCATGCTGCATCTGGCGGCATGTATACGAAGCCGACGGTAGTGTGATTGTCGCCTGTTTTTTTTTTGTGGAAGTGTCACCAATCGAATGAGATCCAGTTTCTTTACGGCGATAATGATGGTGGCCCCGTGTTAGGATCAACATGGTGTCGTGGGGAGCTATAATTTGTGCAAAAGGTTCCTTTTTTTTTGTTGCTTAACGGTGAATGGTGAGACTGTAAATGTACAGATGAAAGTCTACCTTAACTCTAGACGCATCAGTAACACATGGAAGTAGAAAAATGTTTGAATAATAGAGACGTGGAACGCATAAACACAATGAATTACCGGTTTGCGTTTTTAACTCTAAGTCCACTGCTTCCGAATGCAGATGCAGAAGCTACATCTTCTTAGGGACTTCTTCAAGCAATTCTAGAAGTCGCTAATAAAAATGAATTCTTTATTGATGTCGCCAAAAAAAAAAGACTCTTTCAAAATATTACTTCTCGGTGGTCGGAAGCCACTAAAAGTTGATTTTCTGTAGGATTATGAAAACCAAATTATGCAAATAAAACTACAACACAAGCTGTCATTTTAAAGTCAAACTTGTGCGCTACTGACGTGTGCGGAAATCGGTGACTGAAGCAGAATTCCGTTCCCCCTAAAGTGAAATGACACCATTTGTATTCTACTAATCGGTTACCATTTCGTAATACTTCTTGTCCCTGATACACACACACACACATCAACATTTTCCATTCAGTTATCAGCACGAATCCGCTGCATCGGACATAGTCCCGGCGCGATTCGACAACGGTTCTGTCTCTGTCCCCGCATGATAAGACCTCACACTCACGGTCATCAAACCAGACAGCGAAAAGCTGGTAGGAACTGTCGAACTGTTATAAATATTAATTATGATCGAACGCATCGCATTGGTGGACATAATATATTATAGGCAAACAGTCGGTTCCTTGTAGATCGTGTGCGTCGGCACACTCTTTGAGGTTAGAAAATCGTGTCCATCATGGTAGTAAGCTTCATTGAAATTCTTCCTCCCATCCGGGGGAAGCCACAGCAAAAGGGCTAATTAAAGGTAGCTAGAAAAACGGCCACCAATCGGCAATGGCAGCCGACACAATCACAGGAAAAGCCATAAATCTGATCCGGCAATCGATCTAAGGCGCTGGCTGTTTGTATTTTTAACATTATCATTAGCATGCGGCGGTTTGCAATTAGTCGACGCTAAGGGAAGCAAGAAAACACATGTAAACAAAGTTGTGTGTTGTGTGCTGGGTAGCTGTGCAGTTGCGAGTAATGATGATAATGGGTAATGCACCTCGGTGCACCAACCAGAATACGATAAGCTGTACTGTAAACACATGCACCAGTTGCATAATGAACAACAACGGGCGTTGGTTTATGTTTGTAATTACAGCGAGCTCTCTGTAAATTACTTAATTTGATGCACATTTGACAGTTAATAGCATTTTGACACCTGTCATTTAGGAATTTTTTTATGCCGTTTAGTAACGTAACTCTAAGCTAGCTCATGCTACAAGGGTAAATAAAGTAGATCCAAAGTTCTCCAAGATAAGCCCCGTGATTCCCTAGAAAATCTCAAACATATTATTGTACTTACCGTTAACGCCAATTATCTATCAAAACAGGCACACTTGACCATTGGCAGCACAACCCCACCGATCAAGAGTACGACCTTGACGGGAGGACGCCTCACACATTTAAATCGATCTTATCAAACACACTCGTACACGCATGCAATCGATCAAACGAATCTTTGATAGGAAGTTGATACCAATACTAGCCGGTCGGAAGGAAACCCGCGTCAAACGCAATGACGCCCGATGACGCTAAGTGAAATTTATTATCACAAATGTGTGCTGCAAAGGCTTGTTAAGTCCGCGTGCACCAGCACCCGACATCGATCGCACGTCGTCACACCTGTCGTCAGGTGTTTGACAAAATGTGTCGAAAAAATTGGCAACACGATTATCTCGAGTCAACCGAACGAATTGATGACGTTGTTTTTTGCTTGCCGGTAAAGGTCGAACGCCTAATCACACACATCCATTCGTCTTGCAGCTTTAATGTTTCTGCGTAGTGGTATCAGCACTTGTTAGGCCACTTTCGGCACACAGATAGGGTGTGATTTTCAGGAACCATCTTTCTTGGCGGGAGGGGAAATTGATGTGCGGCAAGATAACAACGGCAACCTTCCTATCAGGGTCTTTCATCGCCCATCGTGGGCTACACAAATGAGGCAGAAGACTGAAGAAAAAAGAATCAAAAACGGAACCTTATCACAACAGAGACTGGAAGTGATTTGAAAGTGCCCCACATGTTTGTTGGTATTTTGGTTACTATCATTATTTTTACGGCTTCCAAATCGTTCCAGAATTACATTGCGTTGGCTGATAAGGCTGTCTGGTTTCGGCCATGGTTTCGTTCCGGTTACACATGTTGCATGTCCACATCAAATGATTCACCAACCCAAATCGAGTTGTGAAGTCAACCATTTCGATTTGATAATGAACTAGTCTGCAGGAAAAAGTGCAAGCTATGTATGTCAACATTTGTATCGAAAGCTTTTGATACACTATTTCTCGATTCGGAAAGGAGACTAGTTCCTATGCAGTTCCGATGGATTGCATCAATGTTTCAATCTCGCACGCGGACAGTAATCTCAGAGCAGACGGCAGAAGCACACCATCAGGCTTCGAAAGACGCTTGATGATAAGTTCCAGCCTCCGGCGTGTATTATAGCGTGACACGACCATGAGCTTCGATGTTGGAAAATTGTTCATGAATATTAATACGGGTCTGTCGTCCCGTTCCGTTGCGATTCGATTGGATAAAGCCGGCGTGTGGCGGCGGTATGCCGAACCGATCAAAGCCGAAGTCGCTCCCCATGGGGTGAAGGACTCAGAACGATGCAACCACGCTGGGCAGACAGAGACAGCGAGAATCTTAGCTGAACTCTAGTGCATTCTTTTTTATATTCTCTAGGAGTAAGTTCTTCATTTCCAATCAACATACGGCTCCGCTTCAACTCCATCACCTCCAGCATATCTTTTGACGCCTTTCGATGCCTGGTTTTTGCGAACGGTGGTGAGGAGAGAAAAAACTGTAATCTAACGCTTCTTGCTCCTTCCCTCCCTCCGTCACCTGTCGTCCACTGGTTCACGCCTTCAGCAACCGCTCACATTTACGTCTCGGGAGGCTGTATGATAAATTGGAAAATGCTAATTTCCAACACTAATCCCCCGTACCCCGGTAGAAATTATTCGAGTGAATCATATTTCTTCAACACACTTAATGCAGTGGTTGGCGGTTCAGAAAACGAGAAAATGTTAGATATGTACATGTGCAATACAAATTGAAGCTTGCACAGCCTATGAATATCGCTGATTGACAAGCGGTTTTAAGTAAGATAGCGGATAAACGTGCCACAATAGTATACGGTATGGTGTTTTATGAGAGTATGTGTGATTTTACTAAATGTTTGTGTTAAAGATCTATACTAAGTACATTTTTCATCACTATTGCTTTGTGGGTCCCCATTGATTCCAACCACAACAAGGTGTGTAAAAATGAAACCGATCCCGTCGACTGACATTCGTTGGAATGTGCTTTTGACATATTTATTTTGTTTTGAATACGTATTAATGCAATTTTTATCAAACGAAACTAATTTGCTTCCGTGTATTTACTTCATTTTCTTTCATTTTAAGGTACTAAATCGAAAAAGCTCGCCACAAAACAATAAATCAAAGGAAGCGACATGAGCAACACGTGGCAGAAAAATAAATGACTCGCTTCTTTGTGCAAATGAACACGACCACCAGTCAGGTAAATCTTTTCCGCTCTCTCCTTTTTCTTCCTAATCCACATGCCCGGTAGACATCACGCTGCAAACGCTCAAGTTCATTCAAAAACCGCCATTACACTATCATGCCCTTTATCAGATGAATGTAGCAAGTGTGGCTTGAAGAGTTGCACTCTACCAGTCCTCTAGCCTCGTGCAATTCAATGGATCGTGTCGGTATGTAGCTTTCAGTGTGCCGAATGGCTTAACGCATTCAAATCGCGCCGGCGGTTCCTTTTTTGAGCTTCGAGGCCAACGGCCTAGGACCCGATGTGGGAAACATGTAAACTGTCTGACAAATAGGTAATATCACCTACACGGACAGTATTTTAACACGCTTTTGCTGTTATTCTTTACTAAAATTGTACTTTAGAGTCTCAAACTTCGCCTGTTAGGCGTACAGATTCACTGCTTTAAAAATAGAAGCTTACCGATGCTCATAAACCAACAGATGGCGATCGATCGCGGTCGAACAGATTACAGCCGAGCACAAGTACAATTATTTGCTCATTACTTAATACCCTCGCGAGAGGTACTCACACGACACTTAGTAGCCGTAAATGAAACACTCTCGATGGTGCTTAATTGAGGGCTTTATCGCAACGTGTCGAGCTGTGGACCTCCCACGCGAACTGATCGTTCCTCTCGGGTGTACGGCAGCTCCATACTAACTTCACATGTCTTCCGATTTGCGTATCCGTGCAAAAGGTGCAATTGATTTGTGAAGCCTTCCGAGTGTATGGGACTGTTTGCTTAGGAATTTATATTTAATGTACGTAAGGGTGATTTGAATCGCCGACACAGATCGGAGCGTTAGAAGGCAGCCTCCGGACAAATCGTGCCGTTTAGTATGGCGCTCAGCGTGGCTTTAAAACCCCTGAGAACCATGGCACTCCTGAACCGTCCTAGGAGGATACGATCATTGAACGGCAATTTGTGAGTAATTGATTCTCACCACCACCACTAATGCTTGTCTCAACTATACTTATCGGACAACACGCCCCGATATTGATGTCTATGTCTGCATCAGCGTTTGATCAAGCCGCCGTACAGCAGAAAACGGAAGAAAAAATATTTTATGCAAAGCTTCTTCACTAGCAACAAGAAAAATCACTTACATTACGTCTAATGCTGCTTGGAGATCACTTAGAAACTATTCTAATAATTCACCCCGGTTTATTACACTTCAACTCACCCTAATAAACCCATTTACATCCACAGTGCATTCGATGGTGGAGCGAAGGTGGACACATAGATAAAATGCGACAGTGGCATTGGGCTAAATAAATGCACATTTGTCGCTCTGCACGTTTCTGCAACGCTACTGGCACGATTAATTCGCCACTTGGAGTCACGGTGCGCGAAAGGATAGGTGCAGCACCAGCCACAGTACACCCATTGGGGGAGTTTATTACAGAAATTAGTCACGTGCCACTGTTTTTTTTTTTGTTTGCCAATCCGTGACGATGCATTCGTATGGGAGTAAATGGGAGGTTTAATAATGGGTTTTTGCGTTTAAGTTGAATTAGTACGCTGGAGCAGCTAAAGGAAGCAGTCCCGGAACAGGGATTCTGAACCTAAGACAGAATGCAGTTTGGTTTGTTTTGCATAGAATTTTGAAGACTCTAACTGTGCGTGTTCAGAAGAGCAAACGCTTATAGCGTAGCAAGTTCTGTAAATTACCAAATTTTCGCATCTTCTCTAAGGAGTGTTTACGTTTAACATCCACTTTCTAATTGTTATACATTTATCAATTACACACTATGGTTTTTAACACGAACAAATCTTTAGAACCATTTCGAACCTTAACCAATTAGAATTCGGAGGTTTCCCAACTATGGTAAGGCCAAGAACAAACCGCGGTCAATAAATAAGAATTTTGGAACTCTTAAACATTTCTGAGAGAATCTTTTAATATAAGGCCTGTCTCCCTTTAATTTCTAGTGAACTATAAAATTCGGATCAATAATAAGAACTTATTTTTGGCTGCACCCTTGCCCATAGTGTATTCTGTACGATGTGAGTGTGTGCATCGGAAGCATTAGTTCCTCCTCATTGAGATATCGCTAATAGCTAGTGTGCTAATTTGATTACCAACAAACATAAGGTTTGTGCAAATTCCTTCCACAAGCATCCGGTTCGTTGATTAGAAAAGAGGATCGCTTAGTCACAGAAATACGCACACAGATTCATATTTTTCATCAATTCTCTAAAAGATGGTGGTTCTAAGTGTAAGAACGTATCTAAAGAATGGACACATCTTTTTGGAGTGTAATTTTCACACAACAATTCACGTATTTCCTTCACACCTTTACGCTACACTCCGGATTCTGCTCGTTTTATTTACAAATCGTTAATATTTCGTGATTGTGAGAATTCCTCCTCCTGTGTTTGCTTGATGGCGTTTCTTCCAAATTTTCAAGCAAGAATGACAACCAGAAAAAAAACACACACACAAACAGTATTGAGAATGATTGATTCTTATTGATGATTCACCACGCGTCTCCATTCAGCGGTGTGGCAAAAAAATGATGCTGGATAGAGATAGTAAACGTGGCAAGAAAACAAGAGTTCGAAAGAGAGCTTGTACAAAACGAGCATCAGAACAGGTCCTCATCAGCTTGCTCTCTGATCGAGTGTGCCATACATGCTTCGGTGGATGATCTAATGTGTCAATTACCTTATTGTAAACTATAAAACTTCTAAAAATAGATTTTAAAATCCCAGATTTTACCTTAAAATACCCTTCTCGTGACAATATTATCGAAAACTGTCCGTAAAGTTTAATGAAAACCATTTAACCATGACACTACGGTGTAGTACTACACTACTGGAACATGGTACCTAACCTCAAAAACGTGCTTCTAATGTATGTAAAATTATTTCATAACCACACACAGGCTGCATCCGGGCCCATAGTGTATTCTGTACGATGTGAGTGTGTGCATCGGAAGCATTAGTTCCTCCTCATTGAGATATCGCTAATAGCTAGTGTGCTAATTTGATTACCAACAAACATAAGGTTTGTGCAAATTCCTTCCACAAGCATCCGGTTCGTTGATTAGAAAAGAGGATCGCTTAGTCACAGAAATACGCACACAGATTCATATTTTTCATCAATTCTCTAAAAGATGGTGGTTCTAAGTGTAAGAACGTATCTAAAGAATGGACACATCTTTTTGGAGTGTAATTTTCACACAACAATTCACGTATTTCCTTCACACCTTTACGCTACACTCCGGATTCTGCTCGTTTTATTTACAAATCGTTAATATTTCGTGATTGTGAGAATTCCTCCTCCTGTGTTTGCTTGATGGCGTTTCTTCCAAATTTTCAAGCAAGAATGACAACCAGAAAAAAAACACACACACAAACAGTATTGAGAATGATTGATTCTTATTGATGATTCACCACGCGTCTCCATTCAGCGGTGTGGCAAAAAAATGATGCTGGATAGAGATAGTAAACGTGGCAAGAAAACAAGAGTTCGAAAGAGAGCTTGTACAAAACGAGCATCAGAACAGGTCCTCATCAGCTTGCTCTCTGATCGAGTGTGCCATACATGCTTCGGTGGATGATCTAATGTGTCAATTACCTTATTGTAAACTATAAAACTTCTAAAAATAGATTTTAAAATCCCAGATTTTACCTTAAAATACCCTTCTCGTGACAATATTATCGAAAACTGTCCGTAAAGTTTAATGAAAACCATTTAACCATGACACTACGGTGTAGTACTACACTACTGGAACATGGTACCTAACCTCAAAAACGTGCTTCTAATGTATGTAAAATTATTTCATAACCACACACATCTATACACGCGCAATTAGCATTCATCTTCGCTATAAATCTCCACGCTCGTATCTAATCGTACGCGATGATCGTGGTAAAGCCCTGAAACCGAGCGAGGAGTTACCACACGTGAGTCGTCCGGGCGGGCGGCAGAGCTTCGACGAGAAGTGACTTGTCAAGAGGATCCGGCCACCCAAACCAACCGATCACCGTGAGTCATATTGTTGTTCCCTGTCCGTGTAAGCTACAAAGTTGTCTCATCGCCGTTGATGAAGCTTTCGGGTTGTCCGAGAGTAAGGAAGACCTACCGACAACCTGGGAGGATCGGATCGGGTGTGCATACTAATCGGGTTCTGTGCGATGAAGAGCTTTCGTACTGCGCTGCAAATAACGACGCAAAATGCTGCTGCTGCTGCTGCCACCATTAGAGGTTAATGGCAGATTTCAACTCTTTGGGGCGAGATTTGATCTTTGACGGGGAAGTGATTGGATAACTTGAATTTCTACTTTCTCCGGAGAATGGTTTGCCGCCATGTTTTGTCGTTGTCACACAAAGTTGCACACAAAATGTTGTGAGTCACTCTGTGCGTGGTTTTGGGTCAAATTAATCTTCCTGTGCCTTAGAGGGTTCAAACGTAGGGAAGTTATTTCATACTGAGGCACGTATGACCCACTCCACAGGGGGAGGTCATGCTGCATATTAAACGTCCCTTTCCACTTATAATGCCTACCCCCTGTCAACTCATACTGTACGTCACTGAAAAATCAACCCAGTCTGCTTGGACCCTGCCTCTAACACGCACCGTGCGCCAACGTTCGTAAAAACGGCAAGATCTCTTAATCCTGTGATCGGCGATGAGTAATACAGATCGTGCTATAAGTCACCGATCAGCTACACGCTCGAAACGATGACGACACTTCAATCTGAACCCGTGCATATTTATGACGACACTAAAAATCGCGAACGTTCGCTCAAATGGAAAGAAGGAACTGACAGCTCATTCTACCGTTTCTGAGAATGCGCTACCACCATTAGTTTGTCATTTCTTTCGTATGTTACAGGGATGCTGTTGTTTAACAAGAGACGCTGTTCTCACGGACTGGTTTAATTCACTTCGGGACAAAGATCCAAAAGTGTGGTTTTGTTTTATTTCCAGAGGATAATAGAATGAACGCGGGTGTGTGCGCGTCTCTCAGTGCTGCTGCATTGTAGGTGTGTATGTGTTTAATTAATTTCCTGTCTAGCACCACGGTTTCCTGTGTTTTTTTTTTCTCTTCCTTTACCATAATCCCTTATACCTACACTGCCAATGCGCAACGAAAGCCTCTCACTCTTTATCTCCTTCTATTGTAGTATCAAACCTTTCATTTAAACTAGTATGAAGCATTTTACATTCTTTCATCCTTTTACGATACACACACTCTCTCACCGTATCGGGTCAACCATATTGGAAATGTCTAATAAAGCGTGCTTTATTATTATTATTAATATTATTATTACTACGTACGTTGACTTGCTTAGCGGATCAACGTGCGTGGCGTTCTTTATAAGTTATTAAATTTCTATCCTTTGCATTATTTGTGTGATTCCAAATGTTCCCGAGTTGCGTACGTATCTTCTTAATCTGATAATGTTGGTGGTGCATTCTATGTGTTTGTGTGAGTGTCGTCTATTTGGGGCAGAAAAATAGATTTTTATACACTCCAATGCCTATTTACCTAATAATTATCCAGTCCATTCGATTTGACGACAGTGAGGGAGGGGATTGTATTTAATAAAAGGAGATTTTTTCGTGTCTCAGCAACAACTGTTATGTGCATTAGGGGGTTGGAAATCTAATTGCATTGTTTCCTTCTCCTTTCTCTTTTTTCTTTCTCTATTTTTTACACTATCTTTATCCTTGGCTTCGGTGATGGCGCCCTTACTTTTCCTTTCCTGCATCGTGTATTTACAGTTCGAACAACCACTTCGATTTCTTGCGATTTTTGTTTGTTTATTTCTTCTTGCAAATTCTTATAACGGTGTTCTTGCTACTCTTCATGCGAAGGTGTGTATCATCAGTGGCACAAAAAGTTCTTATTTCTATTATACTTATACACTAGTATGAAAGTTAAAGGTACTGGAGGTGTCAATTTTTAGCTCAATGCAAGTTCAAACATTTATTTCTCGACACCACGCTTAAAAAAGAAGCAATATTACACCCTTGCGTGAATAATAATAATAATAGTTGTAATAATAATTATAACAAGTTTTTATATCAAATATTAACGAACGAAAAAAAAAGAAGCGAAACTTCTTGTCCAGAACTCTGTGCTTTGCCGTGGTTCATACAAATAAATAACAATACGGGTACGAATCGGATCGGCACAGTGTAAAAAAACGGACAGATTCTTCGGCTTTTTCATCCCCTTTTTCCTCGAGCACGGGTTAAATAGGGGATAAGGTGATTTGTAAAAAGAAAAAGAAGGGAAAAAAACAAATGCCAACAAAACCCTAGTCGCGTTTTAACAATAATAAATATAGGAAATTAAACAAACAATATTCTAAGCATATCAAAATAAGGTACAGCTTACATTGAGCGGTGTTGTAAAGCATTTGTGGGATTGTGTTTGAGTATATGCGCGTATGTCCTGTGTGGTATGAGTGTATGATTGTATGAATGTAGTACGTACGTATGTTAAAAGTGTGAGTATAGATAAAAAAAATCTCGTGATTTCATATTCGGTTGCATCCAGCTTTGGGATGACTGTCAGAAGGAAAGCATACAGGAACGGTTTTTTGCCGGTAAAAACAAATATAATGAATAGAGTGCAATAAGTGTCCTTGTGGGGGATAGGGTGGGTGTTTTAATATGCTTTCTCACTTTATATGTGCCTCGGTCCAGCAAAATGACCTCGTTCACTAAACAGAACTCTTAACCGTTTCTGCCTGGTGAAAGAAAATAGATTGCAATAGCCATTTTGCAACGGGGCGATCCCCCGATCCGGCACCACAGCAGGACCGGGTATCGTCTCCTGTCCGAACCGTCACCCAGAACTGACTATTCTGCTACGGGTTGTCCTAGAATACAAAAAAAAATAGCAGGACAAGACCAAGACCTTCCGAGGTTGTAGTAGTGTCAAAGAAGAAGACATTTTGGTACTTCGTCCGGTCCAGCTATTCTTCGCCGGTGTATGATAAAGTGGCCGCGAGGAGAAACCACGATGAGTCCTTGTTAAGGTCGGGCGCTCAGTCATAGCATCGCTTCCATTTGCGACGCCGTTTTCTCCTCTTACGAACCCACTCTCAAATAACCGGCACCGGTGTCGAGTTGTTAGTTCGTCGAAGTCGCGCACCGCGTCCTGTCAGCAGGTACGATATGTCCACCACCGGTAAAGCGTTCGGGTTGAGGGCTAACTTCTGCATTAACCGGGACAGCACCTGCTCCAGTCGGTTCCGCTTCTCTGCCAGCGTCTAAAGGTGTCATAGAAAGGAAGAATATAGTTAGTATTATAATTTAGTAACGCCCAGTATCATTCTAGACCAATCTTGCTTCGAAGAGCTGGTTTTAAAGAAGCTACGAAAAAAGAACAATTTATCGAACGAATGTATATATGGACCTTTGATCTGTTCGGCTTTGCCTCCACCGTCGGAGGCTGAACCG